>APFE030697903.1:0-18186 GCA_000404065.3 Pinus taeda
AGAATTACTCAAGCGTTGAGGAAAACACCTTTTTTGAAGGAGAGGCGCATGTTGGGTCCCCATAATACTAGTGATTACCCCATTACTATTGTAGTCGTACCCCTTATTAATATTGTTGTGCCCCTATTGTACCCATATCGTTACTATTGTGCCCCATAGAAGCCCACTATTGTTATTATTGTGCCCTTACATTATTATTGTCATGTAGGCTCTGATTATGTTATGACCCCTTAGACTCCTATATATAGAAAGGAGGTCTTTTCATTTGTATCATCCAAGAATTGTTCATTTATGTAATGTAAAGGAGGTTGCCCCCTCGAAGAGGCTGAATTCTAAGGCGTTGATCTATCTTTTCTATCTTTTCTTGAGCTGGTTTCATAACATTCAAGCTCCAAAAAGACGAGTTCAACTTGGAAAAGGAGGAGTTTATATAGCTTTGATAGAGGTGAGATGGTTCCTATTATGATGGGAGAGGGATTATCTCTTTGGTTTTTTCCATCTTTAATGGGGAAAAAAGTCCAAAGAGACCTCCTCAGCTCTATCGAGCCCAACGAACATCCAACACATCGCCACTAGAAGTTTCTAGACATGAAACTCTCTTTCCTTTTTATAAAATTTCCAAAAATAGACCGGCATGGGTATTGGGCTAGCAGTAGCACTGATCGGCGCAGGTCATAGTGTAAAATTCTACCATCGGCGCGGGTGAGACACTCAGAAAGAGTGTTGATCTTGAAAACTCTGTTTTAAGAAGGATTCTTTGGAAATGTCGTGAAGGGAGTGGGGACTTATTTCTTCAAACTTCAAGGGATGCAAGAGCATAAGTTTCATGGTGAAAGTATAAGAGAGTAGTCACTACTAGGGTTCTCCATGATTAGGAATGGGGAGTGACACGAGAGTGAAAAATCACTGTGTAACACGTACACATTGAATCACATAAAGATAAGTTCAAATTAATACAGGAACAAAGTTTTATTTCACAATTCTTTAGCAATTAACTATTACTTCCTCCCTACTATCATTTATAGGGGTTAGATATTTATATGAAATCCGTCCTCAACAATGTGAGACTTCTATTCCTACACGTCTTTTGTTCAATCCTTATTCAAATTTGAAACTACACAGAAAGGTGTAATTTCGTCGATTTTCTATTTGGAAAGCAAATCGAAGAAATGTGATGTACTCAGACTTTTTTGGCTACATGTTTGACTTGTGTCTTTGACCATGCCACTATGTGATTCCTTGGGTGAATTGGCTCGAGTGAATAGGAGAAGATCCATGAGGGGATAGATCCTCAACTACCCATGTGCTTAGTTGCTTCATTAGCGTAGTAAAACCCCGCGAACCATGGAGGTAGCTACAGATTTATAAAATAGGTGCAGAATCATGTTAATTCCATAGCTAATACAATCTTTAACATAACAATAAGGAACATTAACGAATATGAAAAATAAGGCATGTAAGAGGTTTTGGCTTATCAAAATCTATGATTTACTACCTTTATTGAGTTGATAATGATGATGAAAAAAGAGGAAAATGGAGGAAAAAGGGTATCAAAACAAAAGAGTTATGGAACTCTAGAATAATTATGGTCACATTGTGACAAGGATTATGCATTTCTCCAATGTCACAATGTAACAACCATTGTCATCCATGGTCAACCATGGTCTAGCATCGTATTATGACAAATATTGTCTCAATATGAAAATCAATCATGATTAGAATGATCCAACGTGGTATTGTGACAAAGATTGTCTCAATATGAAAATAAATCATGGTAAACCATGGTCCAACATCGCATTGTGACAAAGATTGTGTGAATATGGAAATCAATCATGGTCAACCATGTTTATTTTTGGGTTTATAATATTTATCTTAGGGTTTATATACCTTGAGTTTATAATATTAATCCCTTGGTTTTATAATATCAATCCCTTGGTTTTATAATATCAATCCCTTAGGTTTAATAATCTAATGGTTCATATTCCTAGGGTTTATAAGATTAGTCCTATGATTTAGTAGAAATTTGTGGGGTTTATAATCATGGTCAACCATGGTCCAATTTCACATTGTAACAAAGATTGTCTCAATATAAAAAAAAAAAATCATGTTCCACCATAGTCAACCATGGTTAACTATGGCCAATCATGGTAAAGCATGGTGAATCATCATGGTCACATTTTGACAAAGATTGTCTCTTTCTCCAATGCCACATTGTGACAACCATGGTCATCCATCTTAAACCATGGTCCATTGCCACATTGTGACAAAGATTCTCTCAATATGAAATTCAACCATGGTCAACCATGGACCAACTTCGGATTGTGACAAAGATTGGGTCAATATGAAAATTAACCATGGTAAATGTTGAATTGTGAGAAAGATTGTGTCAATATGAAAATAAATCTTGTGTCAATGTATTATTTTGATAAAAGTACATTTATTTGTATAATTTAAATTTAAATTTTAACGTTATTTTTTAATTTAACTTTTATTGAGTCTTGTGTTAATAAATTAATTTAAATATAAAATATATATACAGTTACTTTGATAAAAGCTAAGTTTATTTGACTAATTTTAATTTTAATTTTAATTTTAAATTTACTTTTTTAATTTAAATTTTATTAAAGCTTGTGTTAATAAATTAATTTAAATGTAAAATATATATACGGTTATTTTGATAAAAGTGATGTTTATTTGAGTAATTTGAATTTAAATTTTAAATTTACTTTTTAATTTAAATTTGGGTAATTTAAAGTTGGGTAATTTGAGTAATTTAAATTTGGGTAATTTAAATTACCTTTTTAATATGCCATTTTAAGTAATGGCTATTGCTAGTACAGCCAAAAGTGGTCGGAATCCCCAAAAAAAAAATTCAAAAAATCTTGCAGAGGCACTTTTTGAATCTTGTTCTTGATTGTGGAAATGGATTGACCATCATCTAAAACATCTAGGACACCATCAAAAACATCTAGGACACCTAATATTTTGAAGTTTAACAAATATAAGTGGGACTTACAAAAATCCTAGCTGAATTTTCTCTAAATAGGACCAGAATTTCCATAACTTTCCGGGCAATTCTTCCCGCTAGTTAGACTACTACCCATTTTACATGGCATATTGGAATGTGTCAATGTATTGAACAATGATAAAGAGCCCACGAATTGAGGTCCGAAATTGAAAGAATCCTCAAAAAAATCTCATAAAATCTTGTAGAGGCTGTGTTTGAATCATGTTTTCTATGGTGGAATTGGATTATGCACCATCAAAAAAGTCGACCACACCTAAAATTATGAATTTACACAGGTTTTACTTGAATTTACAAAAATCTCTCACAAAGTTTTTGAAAATATGGTCGGAATTTCCATAACTGAGGGAAAAAAAGCATAATCCTTAGACTATTACTATAAAGACTCTCCAAAATGGGTCTATACCATAATGAGCCCATGGTATTGACCCATGGTATTGACCTTCTTTTTTTGAGGAAAACAATAAAATAAGGGTTCTAGAGAGTTCATCCCGCCTTTAAAAAGGAGATAAGAGCTAAGGATTGTGAACATCTTCTAACTATCTATTTTTTTTCTAATTTTGATCCTAAAGAGAAAAACCAGCGTGGGTGGGTGTAATTGTCTGATAGATACATTCAAAGTCCATTATTGTGATTCTACAACAGGCAATGGAAAACACTGAAAAGCGTGGGGAAGAAAATCCAACAAATCTTGTATCATGGGCACCACCAGACGTAGTTACGAGTGCAAAGGATTTAAGCAATGATGTCCAACGTCATGAACAGCAACAAAGAGGAATAATGGTAAGAGATTTCTCCTCTTTTAATAGTTCTGATCTGCTCCATTACCGAGAGTTTAGTAGCAATAACAAAAAGCTACCAAATATTTTTCGAGAGTATCATGTAGCTGCATTCACTAATGGATTAGGTAACATAACAGGAGTGGTGATAACACATAGCATAGTGTGTTATATTCATGTGACCAGGAATGGTACCTGTATAGTTCCGTTCAGTCTTAATTTAGATTATGGTAATGATGGCCAGCCCCCTGTGCACCAGCGTCTAGAAATAGATAATGACCGGCCTATTACGAGCCAGCTACCATGGAAATCCTTGTTTCACGTTTATAATCCGCATAATGAGTCTCTGATCATGGTTACTGAGGGTCCGCGAAGGCGAAGGATTATAAGCATTCCAATTGAATGCATAAAAATAGGAGCTACAACCCACGAAAAGTTGTTCGAGGGTGAGTCCGTAATCTGTCATTGGAAATTTGATATTGCAAATTGCAGGGGCGTGATTTATAATCTGTCAGAAAGGGGGGTGTTCAAGGTCTTTGAATTGAAAAATTACAGTCATGTGTTTGCAATTTCATACCCAGATAGCAAATTAACATCAAAAGGTGGACTTCTAGATCCTGAATTTACATTTGGAAGTCCAGGAAATACTGAAATCGTGATCTGTGAAAAGGTCAAAGGAAAATCCACTATGTTCAGGATTTATTCCAAAAGCGATGGAATTTTTCGTAAAGAATTTTTCCTGGAAGAGAGTTGTTGGGTATTCGTTGAACTATGTGGCTATGACAGAATGGTTTTGCAACGGGGAGTAATGGGAGAGCTGGAAGTAATGGATATTAGCGGTGAAAGTCCTGTTTGCATAAAGAAAACAAATATTTGCACTGCATGCCAGACCGCACTACTTACATAAAGTTTCCAAGTTCATTTGCTGGGACTGTTGTAGCCAAACAGTTAATGTGTGTAATTTAGAAGGAGAGATTTTAGTGAGACTTGAAGACCACCGGATATCAGCATTGCATGGCTTTTCCCGTGGATCTCACATTACAAAATCACAGGATATCATCATTTCTATTTGTAAGACACCCTATGATTCCTATGATTCATATGATTCCTACACCATCAATATAAGCAGCATTGTTACAGGACAATGCCTCGCAAAGCTCAGCAAAAATTGGTCCGAAATCAGAGAGAAGGTTCTCGGTTTTGGAAATACAGGATTTGCATATGATGAAAAGACGCACAACATTTTCACGGCAAGCCGTCATGGCATAGGTTCCGTATGGTCTAGTACATTCTACAGTGATGCTAGATTCGGCCTTTATTTTTGATAGTATAGACTCGTCAATGCCCATTCAATATTTCCATCTGTGTTTCACGGCATGTTGTCATGGCATAGGCTGCGTATGGTCCAGTAGATTCTACAGTGATGCTATATTCGGCATTTTTTTTTGATAGTATAGACTCCTCAATGCCCATTCAATGTTTCATATCTCAGAATTACTTGAATTTTATGAATATCATATCTGCGCATTCATTTTTGATAGTATAGACTCCTCAATATCACCTGCAAGTGTTATGAACAAATGTGCATGAATTGTTCGAATGTGCATGAATTAAACTTTAACAAATGTGCATGAATTGTTCGAATGTGCATGAATTAAACTTTATTAACGTTTGTGGTCCAAAAAGCTCATGGTTTAAAGAATGATTATGGTGATTCTTAAATGCGAGGTCTTTTAGTTGAGAAAAATGCGAAAGTTCATCTCAATTTTTTCAATTTTAGTTGAGAACTTATGATATTGATTGTTAACTAATATTATATAATGATTTTCATTAGAATTACAGATTTTATAATATTGTATAATGATTACAGATTTCATAATATTATATAATGATTTTGATTAGACTTACAGATTTTCTAATGGAGTATTTACAATATAACATAAATTAAAAGAAAAAAAATTGAGTTAAAGTTGGAATTTGGATAAGTGTTGTAAGGTTCTATGATTGAGATTAAATTAATGCTTTTGTTGAGGTTGAATATATGTGTTCATATTTATTTTTTTCTTGCTTGGTAATTATAAGGTCTATGTTGAGGTGAGGTCTAAAACATGGTTGGGTTGACATCCTTCTAATTTTGTCTAGGTCTGGTCACTTTTTCAATTATACTAGTTTGCCTTTAAGTGCTTCCACATAGCTCCAAAGCTCCTTGTTTCCTCTATATGTAATTTTGTCACTTTTTTATTTTTCTTTCAAGTGCTTTCACATACCTCCAAGGCTCCTTGTTTCATGGATATGCAACTTTGTTTGTTGAGACTCTTTATATCTTAGACTAACTTTTCTTGCTCATGGCCTTTATGAGATGAGGGTATCAACCAATTATGCATAGCCTTTAGTGAATATAAGTTATAAATCATCACTTGATTTTCATAAGATCTTCTCTCAAAGATTCAACTTCTTCCTTAAGTTCATGATAATTCCTTTCCCATTCAACTATCTAGTTTATAAGAAGCTCCTATTTTCTCCTTGATTCTCCAAGATGAGTTTCTAGAGAGATGACCACTCCATCATATGCATCTTGTTAAACACACATGGGGAGCGAGAAAGATATAAATGATAAAGCATGCAATTCCATTTTTATTCACAAATAATACATATTTATAGTACATGTGGTAACCGTTTGGATTCACATCCCAAGGTCCCTTGGACTGCTTAGCCTCTTTAGCTTCCACACTAACCCATTTAGGATTAGGTGTCCAACATTCCCACCCTTAATCCGAATGGTTATGTATGAGTCCAAGAAGAGAGCTATAATACAAAATGTGCAAATATGCATGGCAGCACTAGGCTGAATGTGCTCTATGAAATGTTGGTATAAAGGGCGGTGGTTTAAGGACACTAGGCTAAATGTGCTCTATGAAATGTTGGTATAAAGGGCGGTGGCCTAAGGATGACCACCAACAGTGGAATGGTTAGTGTAGTTCCCGGAACTCTTCCAAAACTCGCAAGAAGATGAAGTCTTCTGCTAGAGGAAGTGATCCTATTGTTTTAAAGAGGAAAACCTTCATGTAAAACTTCAACCTGAAAAGGGAAGTCTCAACCTATGATGGTTTAAGGATGACCAACAACTCTCGAATGCTTATGCAATTCCTCGAACTCTTCCAAAAATGGCAAGAAGCTCGAGTCTTTTGCTAGAGGAATTGTTCTCAATTTTGTTCTCGGAACTCTTCCAAAGTTGGCAAGAAGCTTAAGTCTTCTTCATCCTCCCCTCTATCATCACTCTTTTGTTTATCCTTTAATGGTTAAACTAAAATATCCTTAAGCTTGAGAGTCTCTTCTAGAATAACTTTATAATTTCTAAATTCTTCATTATTGGAGTTATACATACTTTCTTCACCTCTCAAGAGTTTCTCTTTTAGTAGCTTGTTCTTCTTCTGAGTCTTCGTCCTCTTCCTCTAGTTTCCACCATTCCTTTATCAGAAATTGGTTTGTCTTCCAAATTAGTGTCACCTTCAAATGTCATTAGTGTGCACTCCTCTTGTTATCCCTTAGATAATTCTTCACTATTGGACTCAATTCACTAATTGTCCTCCTTAGAAAAGAATACCTTTTTCTTTTGAGTCCTCTTTTTCTCACACTTTTTAACTTTATATCAACTCTTCTATTCTTTCACCTTTTCTTTCTTCTTGAATTTATATGGAATTTTACAAGAAAAAAGTCCTATTCTACCACATTCAAAACACTTAAATGGTAGCTTATATTAGTATTGTCCCCACCACCTTTTGCATTTCCTTAAAAACCCGACCATTTGATCATCTAGTCTTTTGTGCTCTCTCAATTTCTTTGAGGCTTTAAATTATGCTTCCCCTTGCTCCTACTTCTCCCTTCCAATTCTATACTTCTCACTTCCAATTATCATATATGATCTTTCCTTCCTCGCCAAGTTCTAGAAATATTGCTTGAACTCGGAGCTTGTCACGTGTAACCTTCTTTAAGCATGAAACATCGAAAACTTGGTGCACTCACGAAGATGTAGGAAGCTCCAATTTTTATGCCATAGTACCAATATTTTGCAACACCTTGTACAAACCGTAATATTTTGGTCATAATTTATTATCCTTCTTAGCTTGTTGGAGGGACATTTGCTTGTATGGTTGTAGTTGTAAAAATATCCAATCATTTTTATATAATATTATATAAATCCATATTTCCATTCTTCAAACCTTCCATCTTAGCTTCAATTACTTTTTGTGAGAGCGAAATTTGTTTCACTTCGTCTCGTAATTTTGATATATCATGTTGCATTTCTTCCTCTTCTTCATGTAGCGTAGTAGAGATTTAGGGTTTCTTACTAGGTGTTTCCATTTTATTTCTTTGGGTCATCAATTAATGATAATTTTTATTCACAATTCCATTTGAATTAATTCAAACTACTCTCTCAAACAAAACTTATGCAAATTTAAAAAAATACTACACACTTTTTTGTTTTCATTTTATAGGAGCTCAATATTGAATTTAAAATATTTCTATAATTTTGGATCTCAAAGGTCTGAAATTGCATCCTATGGTGTTGGGCGCGAGATCCCCCAAGGTAGGTTTTGGAGCTTAAATCCCAAGTTTTGACTAAGTCCAATGTAAAGACTCCACGATTTATGGGCACAGAGCACGAAGTTGTAATTGAGTGAGAGGGTTGTTTGCCCTCAATTTTGTTATGTAATGTCGGCTTGAGAGATCTACCTATGGTCCGCAAACCGTGGGATTGTATAAATAGAGCAAGGCTCTAAGTTCTAAGAAGTAATATAATAGTAAGGAAGTTGATGGAATAGAAGCATTGAGTCTAAGTGTAGAATTGAGTCTTTTGGGTCGTAGAGTATGAGAAGGCTCTGCACCTAAGTGCACAGAGGCCAAGTAGTCTGCGGCTAAGTGCATGGACCCTTGCAGTTGAGTGCGCAAGGTGAGTTGAGTCTGTAACCGATTGAAGAAGTAATAAAAGAGAAGTTTCTTATCACTCTGTGTATCTTTTCTTGTTTATGCATTTAAGTATATTGGGTATGAATTGCAAGCTTACTGTTTATTTGTTGCGCGAAATTATATGAATGTACTGAATAAGTAAATTTAAGATAAGTAGCTCCTTACACGAAGCTAACTAACACTCATAAGAAGATAAGTAAGATCTGTGGCGGAACTTGGGAAAAGAGTGCGGAAGAACCTGAATCCCTGGTTAGGGGTGCACGAAGGTGAATATAATAGAATACGAAGGGATCAGAAGTTAGAAGAGTGCGCGAAGTAACCTGTGCGAAGGCACTCCTAGTTGGACTAAGTCAACCCCTCACACATCTCAAGGGTATGGAAACTTGGTTCTAGCACCCCCCCATATTGCTTTGGGTGAGACCTCAGTCCCCGCTCCCTAAGTTGTTGCCAAAACTACCAGTAGTACAGAGATTTCTTTGCTAATTAACACCAAACCTCAGTTACGCCCCATCAAGCCAACAAATGGCTACGTTGCCTAGATCAGGACATGACAGCTCGACTCGAAGTACGCAAAGAGATGTGGTGTGTGAAATGTAAGGAGCAAGGTCATGATATGGACCACTGCCCGGTGTTCGTGAATTACCTTGCGGGAGGAGGGCCGATTCCAGTATGGCTCAAAGCACAAGTAGGACCAAGCGAGACGCCTACTTTGTGGTGCGTGATTTGTCAAATAGGAGAAAAGCATGCCACAGACAATTGTCATCTATTGCAGAAGTACATGCAGACATCACAATAGTTGTTTTGTGATTTTTGTAGGTCGGTGGGAAATGATGAGCGGACATGTAGAAGTTATGAGCTAATGATGGATAGAATTCCCACCTAGAGGGTTCAAGCCAAAAGGCGGCCCCTAGATCAGGGTGCAAGGATGGCGTGCACAGGATTTCAGGGGCACGGACAAGGAAGAGGTGGAGGACGACCTCAAAGAGGTCACAGACAACTAATATGCTACAATTGTGGAGGGTCAGGGCATTATGCATGTGATTATATGAATCTGACACGTTCATCATGTCTCTATTGTACCTTGTTTAATCACAAGAAGGAGGATTGTCCTACGCTCATAGCTAGGATACACGACAAGGGAGTGATACCACCTCCCCCAACTTAGAACCTGCAAATTATGAGGTCTAAGTTGCGCAAGGACAATCCAAATGTGAATATTATGCTCCGAAGTGGAATTACGATGGGAGATGATAAAGGCAAACAACTAGTAGATGACACTTGGGTTTGCAAAGCTCCGATGAAGGAAACGAAGTTTGATTTGGAGCGTGCTCAAGAAACGTTTATGGAAGCTAAGAAGAGCTTCAGGAAGCAAAGGGAGAGCGTAGCCAAAAATGGACCCATCGATGCTCACAATGTTCCTTGAAACATGCATGAAGTTTTTGCATGACAGTAAGGCTGTAAATGGATTGTAGGAGCTCATCAATAGATGCATTAGGACTGCGCAAGGAGAACCATGCGTAGTATGGAAGATTGGAAAACATAAGACAAGAACAAGAAGAGAAATGAGGTTATCCACGTAGATTGGAGAGTATGAAATGGACCAAGTAATTTTGGTCTTAGGATGAGACGTGAATGTTCTCTCGAAGCAAACATGGGAATGCATGGGAGGCCTATGTTGTAGTGGTCTCCTATTCACCTGCACATGGAAAACCAACAAAAGATAATACCCCTCGGGCGATTGTAGAGAATCACTTTGGATAAATTGAGTTAAAGTTAGAATTTGGATAAATGTTGTAAGGTTCTATGATTGAGATTAAATTAATGCTTTTGTTGAGGTTGAATATATCTATTGATATTTAGTTTTTTCTTGCTTGGTAATCATAAGGTCTATGTTGAGGTGAGGTCTAAATCATGGTTGGGTTTCCATCCTTCTAATTTTGTCTAAGTCTGGTCACTTTTTCAATTATACTAGCTTTTCCTTTAAGTGCTTCCACATAGCTCCAAGGCGCCTTGTTTCCTGAATATGTAATTTTGTCACTTTTTTATTTTTCTTTTAAGTGCTTTCACATAGCTCCAAGTCTCATTGTTTCATGGATTTGTAACTTTGTTGTCTTTTTGAAGTTTGTTTAGATTCTTTATATCTTAGACTAACTTTTCATGCTCATGGCCTTTATGAGATGAGGGTATCAACCAACTATTCCGAGCCTTTAGTGAATATAATTTATAAATCTATATTACGCTTGATTTTCATAATATCTTCTCTCAAAGATTCAACTTCTTCCTCAAGTTCTTGATAATTCCTTTCCCATTCAACTATCTAGTTTATAAGAAGCTCCTATTTTCTCCTTGATTCTTCAAGATGAATTTTTAGAGAGATTAAAACTTCATCATATGCATCTAAACTAGCCATTCTTTAACATTTTGACCCCTCTAGGTTTAGTGCTTCATTTTCATCCTGGAGTCTATCATAACTCTTTTGTTTATCCTTTAATTGTTAAACTAAAATATCCTTAAGCTTGAGAGTCTCTTCTAGATTAACTTTATAATTTATAAATTCTTCATTATTGGATTTATACATACTTTCTTCACCTCTCAAGAGTTTCTCTTTTAGTAGCTTGCTCTTCTTCTTAGTCTTCATCACCTCCTCTTCCTCTAGCTCCACCATTCCTTTATGAGAAATTGGTTTTTCTTCCAACTTAGTCTCACACTCAAATGTCATTAGTGTGCACTCCTATTGTTATCCCTTAGATAATTCTTCACTATTGGACTCATTTTACTAAATGTCCTCCTTAGAGTAGAATATCTTTCTCTTTTGAGTCCTTTTTTTCTCATACTTTTTAGCTTTGTCTCAACTCTTCTCTTCTTTCACCTTTTCTTTCTTCTTTAATTTATATGGAAGTTTACAAGCAAAAAGTCCTACTCTACCACATTCAAAACACTTAGATGGTAGCTTATATTATTATTTTCCCCACCACCTTTTGAATTTCCTTACAAACACTACCATCTCCTCATCAAGTGATAGATGGAGAAATCCTAGTGTCTTTTGTTCTCTTTGGATTTATTTGAGGCTTTAAATTATGCTTCCCCTTGCTCCTACTTCTCACTTCCAATTCTCATATCAAATGTAACTTTTCTTACAAAGAGGGCCATCTCCTCATCTGAGTCATAGATGGAGAAATCTTGGTGTCTTTTGTGCTCTTTTGATTTCTTTGAGGATTTAAATGATGCTTCCCCTCCTCCTACTTCTCACTTCCAATTCTCATATCAAATGTAATGAGGGTTCCATGTAGTTGCTCCATTTTCAGAGTCTTTGCTTGTGCCATCTATTCTATGGCTCAGATCTTGCCATTAAACCTCTTTGGGAGAGATCCTAAGACTTTATAATTGACTACCCTAATGTATTCATCAAGGACTCTAATCATATTAGATACTTCGTCAACTCTAAATAAGTATTCAATAATATATTCACCAACATTTATCCTTGTAATTTTAAATTTCATTCTATAAGTTTAAAGTTTTACTTGCTTTATCCTCTCATTTCCCTTATAATAGTACTTGAGCTTGTCCCAAGTTTTTTTTGGTTGACTTGTAGTGAATCAAATTTTCTATTCATATTGGTTACGACTAGTGATGATGAGGTTCATGGCATTTGCATTATTATTATAAGGTCTTCTTTCATCAAACTTGTAAGTGGAGTTATCATAATTATGTATGTAGATTCTATTATTGCCTATAAATTGAATCCAAGAGACATGATGTATGATTCCATTATGAATCTCTAAAATATGTGATTTGCTCCATCAAATACATGACTAGACATCTTGATTTTCCTCATTTACCATGATTTCATGTGGATCTAACTTCCAATGGTTAACTTGTTCTTGAAGTATCTTGCTCTCATATTAATTGTTGAGAATCTTGAATTACTTGGGGGAGGGGTGAATCAATAATTACACAATTTGAAATTTTTTAAGAAATCTTCCATCAATATGTAAGCTATACACAACAAAAAGACAATCACGTCACATATGTACATAGTGATTTAATGTTAAAGCCCTTCCAAGAGAAAAACCACCAAAACTGTGTTTGTATTATGATGTAAAATAAGAGCACCAACTATGTTTAAATCAATATTTGATAGCACCAACTCAAATGAGGCTCCAACCCCCTTAGATCAGAAACCTCAAGCTTACTTAAGGAACAAAGCTTAAATATTTGTAGGGACACACCCACTTCTACCACTATGATCTACTCTTTCATGGGATTTTTAAAGTGAGACCTCTAGCACCTTAATTCACTTTTTATTTAATTCATTTCCCTCTTATCACCCCACTCTCCTCTACAAATACTTGACCTAAATATGCTTCTCAATCGTCTATAGGCACACATTACCTCTCTCTTGGGCCCTAAACTTCATTAATTCATTCACTTTGTTGCTTTGTTGGTCACTATTTACAATCTCCTTTCTTACTAGGTTGCTCCTTTTACCCATTCAACTCATACTCCCTGTTGTTATTCTTTTCTTTAATGTAATATGCACATTGATCAAGAATAATATTTTATTTACTCCTCTCTAGGATAAAGAAGAAACACTTCAATTAATTCTCTACTGTTTGAGAGAATGCTTCATCACCAAGACTTCTCATATACGCGTTATGAACTTAAGGTTCTACCTTTTTGTCTCTTTGTACTCAATTATAGAGTGATAAATATCAGCATCAATCGTTACCAACAGAAGTCTCACAAGACTCCTTCACATCCTCATTCTGTACCACCTTTTTTAATGAAAACAATAACATTTAATTTTCACACTTGCTCATAGTTATCCATCATTTTATTGGGTGTGGAGCGTGATTATCTTCTGTATTCAAATGTATCGCCATATTAGACCCAAATTCGTAATGGGGTGGTAACGCTGCTCATAAAATATTTGTTGTAGGGGGGGTCCAAGGGGAGCGGTCGTGACCTTTGGGAGCCCCCCCCTGGCTGGGGGATCGGGGGAAGTGCCCCAGAAGCTAATAATAGATGTAAAATTGCCTTGTAAAATGTTGTAATTTCATAGTCAATCAGGGCCATCAATTAGGCAGATATCTGACGGTGGAAGTTATGTTTAATTTAGGGCTTTTTGGCCCTAGAAGGCAACTTGTCACTGTATATGAGGGAATTGTATTGCGTCTATGTATATCTGTATTCTGAGTGAGGAAGAGAGAGGAGATTGAGAGCGAAGAGGGAATTACAACATATTTGCTGTAGGTTGTATCTCTTCAATTTGATGGATAATACAAAAAGAGGACTGACTATTTCTCCATGGACACAACCGAAAATGTGTGAACCACATATATCTGTGTCTCTCTTGTTTTATGCATTTCCTATGTCTATATTTCTGCAATATTTTATGTGCTTCATTGCTTTGTAATATATAATTTTCTAACACATTTCTTATCATAAAATAAAATCCTCTTTTATATGTAGTTCTTCGCTTTCCAACAACAAAACAAAATATTTCAATTCATAATTTGTCTTTAGTGGTAAATTATAATTTCTAAGCACCTAGAGAAACTAAGATCATTCTCCATAGAATTGTGGTTGTCACCAAGCACCATTACACTAGATGTACTTAACTCCTAGTTGGGTTTGGACATTTCATGTGGTTGCACTTAAGAAAAATTCCTTGAACATGCAGGCTCCTAAAGAATCATATGATTTACCTCCACCATCATGACTTCGGTAGAATTTTGAAAATGTGATATCATAGGAAGTCATTTCCAAACACCATCACTTGGCACAACAATTGAAACTATGGCACATCATCCCTTGGTGACACCCATTTCATCACGATAACATCACCGAGTCACATGATATCTTTTGAGAGGTAACATGTGTCACATAGATTTGGACCTCTTTGTCACCCCAAAAAAATAAATCTTCTTGGGACATGTCAATTGTGCATGGTGCCACATCATCCTCTAGGCCTATTCAACACAATGTCATTGGTCACATCATTCTACCATGACCCTCTAGGACCTCTTTGAGCAACATTTAGAAAGGACCTTGTTAATATGAACTTTTTTAGTAAGTGTACCAAAATATTTCACTTAATCCACTTTGACAAACCACCCTAACAACAAAAAATGGCTGCTAAGTCCTTCAAAACCTTATTTAGAAAACCTATAAAAAGAAAGTATAAAATAACATATAAGTCAAGATATTATATAAGAAACCTAATAGAAATATGATAAATTGAATGTTATTATTAAAATAAAATGTTTACACCTTGTGAGGAGAATGTAAACACTTGGATCTACAAATCCCCCTCTATGCGATGGGTACTTTGATACCTTGTGCTTTAGCTATATCTTTAGTTCCCTCTCTAAAGAGGTATGCATTGGGAAGAAAGAAGTGGTGGTGGATTGACATTGAAAATGGGAGCCCAAATATCACAATAAGTGTAACTCCCCAACCCACACTTACCCAATTTCACATCTCGCCATGATAAACATGTGATGAGTGTCATTGTGATATGACCTAGCCTCCAAGTAGTTATGGAAGTGGGGCCTACAAACTGAAATATTTTTGACATCCCTGAGGGACTACATACCACTCACGAGCCAAATAGCCAACTCAAGTGACCAATCCCTAAGTTGTAACTCTTTTTCACTCACCTTGTCCTATAACTGCATCCATGTTGTTGGAATGTTATAACTGCACTCACAAGTTTGCCTCCATTCAGTTATGACGTAAATACTCAAATTATTTTCTTGCAGTTTTGAGATTTGATCAAAGTTTTAGGTTAACCTCTAGACGAGTGCCCAAAACTCATCGTAACTTTCTAGAAGCATGGAAATGATGAAAATAACGATGAAAAATAAAAACTCAAGCAAGGAATTGAGCTAGACATGCCTATTCCATGATAGGTATTTCGTCAAACATATGGTAAACATTTAGTCAACTAAAAAGAAAAAGATATTATACTCTAAGGAGGACGTTTAGTCAACCTGGTCCAATAGTGAAGAATTATCTAAGGCATAACAGGAGGAGTGCAGAATAATGAGGATAAAGCTATTATGTTTTTTAGGTAGAGTAGAGTAGAAAAATGAAAAAATAAAAATAAAAAATCTTAGGTGAAAACATCCTTTGAGGTGCTTGAGATTGGCTCATTGATTGAAAACCTCCATGAGGGGGTCAATGAGCTGGAAGAAAAGAGAAAAATAGAGAAAAAGAAAAGATCCTTGGTGAAAACCTCCTTTGAGGTGCTTAGGCACATCTACTAGTTGAAAACCTCATTGAGGCAACTAGTAGGCCTAGAAGAAAAAAAAGGAAAAAATGAAAAATATTTGCTCCATGTATCTCTATGATGAATGTAGGTTCTATCCAACATGTGCAAACAACAAAAACAAGTTGGCACCAAAAGAAAAAAATTGGTCAAGCCTAGTCAAAAGAATTCAAATTTGACTTTCTCCTCCTTTGCTCAAATGATCCAATAACGAAACGACCATGTCAATCCATCATCCTCATATATTTCCACCATCCACCCATCATTCTCAAGATTTTCCCATTAACTTTGACTGTTGTCCTAAAAAAATACACGAATGTTGTGTTTTACTACATGAAACAAAAGTACATAGAGCAGAAAACCATTTTTTCCATATCTTGCAAAGCATGCATCCCTTTGCAAAGATGTTTCAGGGGTAGATGCATATGGATGATGGTAGCATGCTCAAGCGATTTCAAAAAATTACAGTTCACATCAACAAGAAGACAATGCATCAAGAAATAAGATCAACAAAAAAGAAAAAGGTAGTTAAAAATATGTACCTCAGTCATGAGCAGTACAACAACATCAATTCAGCAGCAACATGCATGTCTCTACAACTACCATTATGTAGGTACAGATATGAAATATTCTTGATCTCTTCACTTGAGCATATTATAGTTAGAAATTTGTTGTCAATGCATAAGAGATGAGGTTTCATAATCTAAGAATGGGTCAGCAATCTCGACCACCTTCAACTAGTTAATTTCAACTCACTCATTCACTTATGCAATGTGGAAAAGTCAAATTAGGAAGGGTGATGATTTCAAATAATGGAGAAAAAATTAAAATAAGAAATTTTTGCAAAGGCTAAGTCACCATAGGACTCCAAGCCCTCGTTTCACTTCATATTCACTATCTATGCATCATTCATCCATCCCATTTCATAATTTCAAGAACAAACCTTACACTTTGTCTCACCTTGAAAATTTCTTGAAAAAACAAAGAGAGGATCCTCTCCAATATCACAAACCTACACTGCTCTCTTTGATCTCTAGCATCATCCTCCAAGCCCTCTACATCATTTCTCATCACTCACATATAGTTATAAGACTGTGAAAGAGGAGGAATGCATGCTACACGAAGGCATAATGTTGCTACAAGAAGGAAGAAAGGAACAAATTGTGCCAAAACCCAAAATGGTAGTGCCTAAGAGAGACATAATAAAAACAGAGAAATCCAAGGCCATTTGTCAATCAACTAGGCCAAAAACGAAAACAAGGCAACAAAAGGAAACAAGACATTCACCATCAAAACAAAACTCAAAGTATTGTGATGAAAAGAGGTTTTCCAATAGGTCTCTAATCTCTTTCTAACTTTCGTACAAGGCCTAAAAGATGTTATAAAAATGGAAGAAATCCATGGGAGTCAAGTTGAGGGCCTACCCTAGGCTCAGACTATCATTTATGCTCAAAACATGTTTCTTGTAGTTTTAACAGGGTTTCCTGTAGGTTTTGTGTAGTTTTGACATGAATTACTATAGGATGTCCTATTTCGATTCTAAAGGCATTTTGAAGGTTCCAGAGGTGTCTAAACTGTGAAAAAAGGTAGCAAAAAGTTGATAAGGATGTGAAAGACCATGCAAACTAAAAAATACTCAATAACCCACCTTGAATAAGGGGAAGAAGGCAAACTAATGATCTCAAAAAACTATTACTTTCTATGCACAAATGATTTTTCTATGCACAAATAGATTTTTGGGCTTGTCCTTGCAGAATGTACAACCAATATTCTTAAGAGAAAGGACCGAGGAATGCACAAGAGAGAGGCCACTAGGGCCATGAATCAAGCACAATGAGGTCACTAAGTTTCTTAGAGGATGAGCAACACTTTCAGGAGGGGGTATAATGGGCCTCTACATTAGACATAAATTAAGGCTCATGCCACTAAATTAAACATAAACTAAGGCCCATATAACCCTCCTTCGGCACATTAAACTTCTATTTTTTCATTAGATAATATATTTTAAACTTTAATATGTTCATTAGGAAGGTTTATGAATAATTGCATATTTGTGCCTAATATTATTTATTTTTATGGAATGTTATGAGAATATTAGGCATATTACGAAGATTTGGAGAAGGAGATAATCTAGGGACCTG
>APFE030697912.1:9119-57847 GCA_000404065.3 Pinus taeda
CTTCTTCTCTTGATGTCTTTGAACTGCTGCTTAATGCTTGTTTCTCCTCCCTTCCTTTGTCCTGAGGAGCTCACTTCTCCTAATGCTGCCCTGTCTTGCTCCTGTTGGAAGGAGCTGGCTGAGGCCTCCATGCTGGGCATTTCTTCTTCTGAGAAGGGATTTAATCTTTTCCTCTTCTCTGGTGATGAGGTAAGGGGAGTTTCCCTTTCTCTTTTTCTGTTTACGTCCTCCCTTTGAGGGGTTTGGAGGACGGAGGAGTCAACCCTTGAATCCTTCCTCGGAGGTGCCATCGGTGTTGTCTGTTGCTGGGTGGCCATTGGGGCCTCTGCTGATTGCTCCCCCTGCACCTGTTGGTCCTTTTGCTGTTGTTCGTGTTGGGGTGGCTCCACTTGACCCTGTTTTTCTTGTGGCCCTTCCATATCTTTCTCTTTACCCTTGCTCTGAGCCTGGCCTGTGGTTTGTTTTGCCTCTTGAGGTGCTGCAGATGATGAGGCCACTGCTCCTGTTTGAGGCTTTGGCAGAGTCAGTACCTGTGAAGGAGATTCCAAGTCAGCCATTTTCAATAAATGCCTTCTGGCCCTTTCATTTAATTCTTCCTGAGTAATTGGTTCTTCCAGTGTGTTCCTTCTCCATTTTGGTTGGTTGGCATCTATTTCAATGTAGGGCATGCTCACATGTTCATAACTGGAGAGCTTGTACTTCAGCCTTCTTAAGGATATGGTCATGTTAGGGTCATAAGGCTTCCAAAGGAAGCTTGGTTTTAGGCCAAGGCCTTCTAGCTTCCTGTCAGCTTCTTTCCAGCCTTCCCTTTTGTTTAAGACAAGGTGGCCCAATTGATTTCTTACTTTTAGCTGTGCCTTCTTGCCCTTGCCTACAAAGTGCACCATATCAGCATTGCCAAATTGCCTGAAATATTCTAAGGCAAACAGTCTCATAGGCACATACTTGGGCAATCTGTATGGGCGCAACTCACACCCATATATTCTGATTACAGTATAGTGTTGGTAAAAGTACCAATCCCCTATGTTGTATGCTTTGGATAGCTGCAGAATCCTCTGCATCTCATCAGTCAGTCTTGGAGGAGGTGAGGTTAAAAATAAAGACATGGCTAGATGGATGAAGAAGTCTATGAACTCATAGTATGTATATGGAGAGTATGTGCTGAGGTGAAACGCTGAGGTCCATTACACCACTGACCTTGGATTGCCTGTTGCATCAGTTCTCTTGATCTCAAAGGAGAACTTCTCATGTTGGTAGTACAGGATGAGGTTGTAAATGTAGGAGGTGTATCTGAACACCTTCTCTCTGGACAAGTTCAAAAACTACTCATGCATCTTATCTGAAATGTATGTAGCATAGTCATCACAGATAGGGGTCTTGCCAGGGGAAAACATTGTCATCATTACTAGTACAGTTTCCTCAATAAATTCTAGTGACTTGTACCCCAAAACTGAACTAATCATGTTTGCAAGGTCTACACCCAGTTGATTGAGGTAGCCATCAAAAATGGGAGGGTGCAGCACTGTGTCAGAGTTTGTTATGAACAATTGATTTAGCTTCAGGATCTATGCATCTGTTAATATCTTGGCTCCTTGGTTGATCAAGTCCAACAGGGACAAGGGGACCAATTTCTTCTGGGTCTTGAACTGCAGCATTTCCCTGATGGCCTCAGGGGTCATGTAGAATACCACTGCACCTGTAGGGTCAAGCACAACCCTCTGCATGCGGTCATAGCAAACAGCACCTAGGTGAATCAGGTCAAGGAACTGGTTGACCTGAGGGATCTTGAAAATTGGGAGGAAGGAATCCCAAATGCCTAGAATGTCTGTCCCATCCTTATGTCTGGCTTTGAGCTCATTTAATAGATGAATGTGGAACTTGCATTTTGATGAGGAGTCCTCTGAGATTTGATAGTCTAGGTCTGCCAAATCCTGCCACTCCAGCTCTCTCTGGGGGGCATTTAGGGGAGCAACATTGAGGGCTACTGGTGCCGCTGGAGTCTCCATGTTTGTTTGGATATTGTTTGATAAATAAGCTTCTGTTTCTTGGGCCAGAAAAGCACTGCCTGAGAAAAGGAAAATTTGAAGAATGCAGGGTAGCAGGGTAAGTCAACAGCAATTGGAATACTGTTTTGGCTCCTTGAGAAGGCAAGTTATAGTGTTTAGTAGACCTTTCTTGGTAATTGAATGCAGGTTATGGATTCCGGTTCACGACTGCGCGAACAGAAAATGCGGGTTTTTCACTGAAATGGCAGTCTAAATGGCTCAGCTAGTGAAATTTGACCGTCAATTTTTTAAGAGGGAGCTGGTTGTAAGTAGCTTTCTGGCGAATTCAATCGTTTTTCTGTGTTTTAAGGTGTTCTTAGTATTTACAGAAAAAACCAGGTTGCAGAGAGGTTTTTACGAACAAATACCTGTTTAAATGGACAGTCCCGGTCAGAATAGCTGGTGGGTAGGCGAGCTGATGATCTGTTGGTATTTTCGAGCCAATTGGTAGAGTTTTCGTCGTAAAAATGCATGCAGAGGAGCAGCGACGTTTTTTGCAAAAAAGTGCAAAAACGCGAGAATTTTGACAAAATATAGTTTTTTGGGTTATTGGCGCCCTTTTTTAAATGACGTGAGCATGACGTCAGAGGTGATGTGGCGGCCTTTGACTGGTCCACGGAGGGGGTGAGGTGGTGGCCAGGTGGACGAATGGTGGACAGGGCGCGCGGTCGTGGCGCTGACATAAGCGGCAAGAGGATGCTGACATAGGCGGACAGATGGCATCATATCGGGCCCCCTCCTATACGGCAAGGAATCTGTCAGAGCGGGCTCCGATGGACTTTGGGGGTGACGCGTGGATCCGAGTGACATCAGCGTCTGACAGATATCAGACGATATCTGTCGGACGTCGGGGCCCCTCCGATACAAGCGTCGACTGTTGGATTTGAAGAGCCCGATTTGACGGCTATCGGGACGGAGACCTGCACGGAAGATACGGTCAACGGGCGGCTTTTAAATAATAATTTTCAGTGGTAATTGCGCCTGGCGGGACCCTTTGGGTTTTTAACAAATTTCAATAGTTTTCAACGTATTCCTTTGTTAAATCAAATATTACCGAAAACTTTGGAAAAAGGGTCGAAAACAAAGGTTTTTAACGAAATTTTTTACAAAACCGCGGATTATTTCAAAACTTAGGCAAAGAGGGTTTTTATGAAGTTTTTGCATAAACGCGCAAATTAGCCCCATATTCAGGATGAAGGGGGCTAAGTGGGTTTTATCACATTTTTTCTTTTTAAGTAGGTATAAAGGTGCAAAAGGGGTTTTTTCAAGGGTTTTTAGGCAAAAATGGAGAGTTGGCTAGGCAGGTGAGTTATGATGGAGATAAGAGGTTAGGCTTGGGTTCTTGAGCTTAACCAGGTGTTAATCCAATTCCCTAGTAGTGAATCATATGGCTATAATGCCAAAGAAGGGGTATTTATACATTGCTTTAGGATTTATACACCATGGTGTTATAGTAGTAGGGCAAGGGTAACATAGGGAGCTAAATAATACAAGTTAGAGGTTAATATGGAGGGAGATGGTGAATGAAGAGTAGTATTACTAAGTTTTCTTGGAAACAACTTAGTTTAAAGAGTAGATCAAAATGAAAAGAACTTTACACAAGAAATGTGGCTTCTGAAGGCCTATGAGAGCCAACATAAAACCTTGAATCTTTCTCACAAGCATATCTTGTGAAGGGAGGCTAGTAATGAGTGATGAACAAAGGGAAAAAGGGAAGTTAGACATGCTCCATTGTGTTGTTTTCCTTGTATCTGGTTAGCAAATTTCAGCTTGGAAGGAACACCACTTCTGCAACCCCATCTACCTACCCAACTATTTTGCCTAGCATTTTTTTGTTTCTTCTTGGAGGGTGCATTTGGACTTGCAGACCCTTGATATGCCTTTTCTTTTCCCTTGGCCTTTTGCTTTGATTTCCTATCTAGCACTACCCTTATTTCTTCCAAGGCCCCAGATTAAGCAGTTGGGAACCTTAGTTTCTCTGCCTAACTACTGATCTGCCAAGATTAAACAGTTTGGACAGATTTCTTGCTCTATTCTACAACAAAAATTGAAAACATGGCATGATCCAGATTAGACTGTTGGATCATCCATCAACACTTTAATAGGCATGAAGGCATGTACACACCTTGCTTTTCCTTCAGAATATGGGATCTTTGAGTCAGCAAAGTAGAGCATATTTGGCATTTGAATTTGCCAATCATGAAATATGAAACCTATTGGTATAGGTGTCCAACACTGTGCAAAGGGAAAAGTTGCAAAGCGCTGTGCATAGAGGCCACACGCCTGTGTATTTTTGCACGATGCTATGCGTACAACAGGGCACTGTGCATACAACAGGGCATTGCGCACTTTTACATGGCGTCGCGCATAGGGTCGACAACCATCAAAACTATCCTAACAAGAATCCAAATTGCTCCTTTTGCTACATAAAGCCTCAAACAAGTAAGTATACTCCCTAAGCTGTCATCCCAGCACTCATTTCAATATTTTTGAGTTTGTTCACTATTAAAATTTTCAAACACTAGGCTGTCTAAAAACCCTCCCTGCTTATCATTTTCCTGTTCATTCCCATATCTTATTGTTATATCCCTAAATATCATCCCTATTCCCTAACTCCTACTGTCAAATACACTTATCCCCTATCCCCTATCCCCTAGTCCCCAAACAAAATCCTTAAACCCCTACTTACAAAATAGTCCCTACTAAAAATACCCCCCTTTCTCACTCTCACATCATACATATCTCATTCCTACATCACACAAACTCCTATCCCCTTCCCCTATCCCTACTCACCATAACTCCCACTTCCTGATTACCTTCTCTAGGGTTTCTAAAGCTTCAAACTCAAAAACATGGATAAAGAGGATAAAGATTATGAGCAGGAGGAAACAAAGGTTGTGAAAGAATGGAAGATGAACCTCAACATCAGAGAAAACCACATAAGGGAGGTAGAATTATTAGAGAGGAACCATAAAAAATCAGAGAGTTAGAGGCTTCCCCTATGGCAGTCTCTTGTTTCAGGTATCTAGGATGTTATGAGATTTGTGAGCAAGTACAAAGAGTTCAACATCATCCTGAGCTTACCAGGCTTTTTGTAGCAAATCTCCGTGATAATAGGGTAACTATTGCCAGGGTGAAATTTGCAGTTTCCACCTCCATCATTGCTAATGCTACAAGGATTCCAAATGTGGGGGAAAAATGGTATAAAGCAAAAGATTTAGATGAGCACTACTACGAGCCATACATCAAATCCAGGTATAGGAATGAAAAGAAGAGGACCTTTCCTTTCAGGTTCCTTCACGACAAGTATGCCTCTATGATGAGGATCATTATGAAGTATTTTACATGTGAGAGTAGATTTTCCAGACTATAAACCTATCATATTAAGCTTCTCATGCACTTCAAAAGAGTGAAAATGTTGAACATCCCGTACTTCTTATTCATGAACATTGAGAAAATGGCCTACATTGAAAAGAAAAGGACATACCCTCAACAAATGAATAATATTTATCACTTACTTGATTAAGATTATTGTGCTACATCATCTCAACCTCCTCACCATATCCCGGGATACGTTTATTGCCAATAACATCTTCAATGGTCCTCAGATTCCTCCATTGGTGCCTCAAGAAGCAGAAAGGCCTTCAACAGTACCAAATTAAAGAAAAGTAAGAAGGCTAAAAAGACTAAAGTTTTCGAGAAGACAGAAACCTACAAAACATATCAGAGATGGGCTAAAAAGTTGTTTGTTGTGGATAGGCAAGTGTTTACTCCACCTGATGTGGAAGGGACCTTTCCTTCTTCATCAACTCATAGGAAAATTCTTGCTCCACAAATGGTGGAAGGAGCTTTGCCATCTTCATCAACACAACAGGTGCAGCAGGTGCAAAAAGGGAAGGAAAAGATGCTAGAGGAAAGCCTCAATGATGAAGAGGAAATGGAATTTGATTTGATGGAACATGATGAATCAGAATAGCCACACATTCATCATGGCATTGAGATAGTTTACTTGGAGGCTCAAGATGAGGCGGCAAATGAAAATATAATCATAAAGGAAAAAGATGCACAGATCCAAGCACTGATGGACAACTTGGTGAGAGCTAAGTATGTAATTTCATACCTTGAGTAAGAGAACGAGAAACTAAGTGACAAATAGGTCCTCATGGAACTATATCTTCTCAAGGAAAAGAGGCAAGATAACAAAGGAAAATCAGTAATGCAAGAGGAAAAGACCCTAGCCACTTTGACTACAGAACAGAGGCTTGAAAGAGAGATTGAAGAGGATAGAGAAACATGTATTGACAGGGTCAATTTGCATTTGGAGAAGCTGCTAAAAAGGGCCAATAGGGACAATCAAATCGTCAGGCATGTGAATCACAATTACAAGACTCGGAACAAGATTTGTAACATAAGAGTCAAGCAAATGGAGACAAGGCTAAAACAAAGCCTCAAAGGCAAAAGGGAGAGTGATAGGCTTAGGTTACTTGCTGAATATTGCTTGGCTAACCCAGAAACTTGATGGTGGTGTTCTCACACAAATTTTGAGCAATTTTGAGCAAGTTCTGAGAATTTTGGCATTTTTTAAGAATTTAGCAGTTTTTGACACATAAATTTTGGCTCTATGTGCAGCGCCACTGGTGCTGCGCTTTTCCTATGAGCATCTAATGGCCAAAAGAATACCACCATTGGATTCCTAATGATGTAAGCATGCTCCTTGTGCATTTTCTAAGCTTTTGGAGCAAAATGTTTCAGCCAAAAGGTCAAAAATCACCTAAAAAATCATGTTTCTGCCCCTGTTTTGACCATGGCATTGCACATAGAAGCAGTCTTGGGAGAATCAGATTTTGAGGGTTCAAGTCAACTCCAAATGGAAAACTAAAGACATATTTGGAAAGTAGACATGACAGGATTTCCAATGAGCTATCATGAGCTTAATTTAGACACTGGTAAGGCCTCCAGATTGGCCTTGCAAGAAGTGTTGCACATAGCCTCCTTGCGCTCTGCATAGGACAATTTTTGCTAAATTTTTACTTTACTGTGCCATGGCTGTAACTTTTGGGTTTTCTCTTATGGATGATGTTTTTATTGATGTAAATGGTGACTAGGCTTGTAAATAATATGAATATTAGTCACTAGAGGGTAGATTCATTGGATCAAAAGTTCTCTTGAAGCCAAATGAATCAGTTTCCTCCCTTTTAAGGGCAAGTTGTTAGCGTTGCCTAGATTCCTGTCTCTTATTTAGCTTTTGATGGATTAGTTCCTCATCTTAAGGATTCAATCCCTGGGATGGGAGGAGGTTGAACTGAGTTCTATATCTTCTTTTTATTTCTCATTGTAAAGAGTTGGACTCAGTGGGAGGCTTATGTTTTGATTAGATATCATTTTGTATCAGTTACAATAGGAGATTAATGAAAAATTGCAGCGATTTCTTTGGGATCCATGTTGTATGATGCTTAGTTAAGTTTTTATTTTGCATTCATGTGTTAGAATGTATTGTTGACTCCACTTCATCATTTTATTGCCTTTATGTGAATGTATACAAGTCTGAGAGGCAAAATCCATATCCTTTATGCTCTGTTTTGCATATACATTTAACAATTTGTGTTTTATTCAGTTTAGGAAGAATACATGTGGTTTACATGCTCTTTTTATCTCCTCACCCATCTTTCACCTCATCCATCAAACCCTAAGGTTCTGATCATTGTGCCTACCTTGCCCCATTGAACACCCTGCAACTTTGACCTAATTTCCTTGCTCTAAGTGGTTGGTTCTTTCTAATCCAGCAAAACCCTTCAAAAAAATCAAATCGAAACCTTGTGCTACTATACCTAGCCCAATATCAGTTTCTTGATCTAGTCATTTTGGCTGAGATCCTTACAGAGAGAGCCCTCTCCTGGCCTAGTAGGGTTAGCTACTTGGCTAAGCGTGGTTTGTGGTTACCTCGGAATTGCCTTATTTAGCCTGAGGTTCAATCCAGGTGCTAATAGGACCTAGGACCAATGACCATGGGAAAGAGACCCATTCAAATTAAATAATTTCCCTTTTACAAAAATATTTTTCTTTTTCCTTCTTTTTGACAAGTACAATAATAAATACATCAAGTTATGGTTCATATACAATTATGAAGATCAAAATTAGTTACAACTTTCAACATGTTTTCCCAAGGCTGCTAGAGTGGTAGCCACTTTTTTCTTAGTGTTTCCCTCTTAATCACTAGCTTGTTGTTCTTTCCTCCTTATTTTCTAAGGTCTCAAGGTTTCTTTAATGATACCGAAGGCTCCTTGTTCCCCTTTTTCTCCTCCTTTTATCTTCTCTTCTTATTTCTCCTTTGGTACTTTTCCCTTTGTTTAAGCCTCCTCTTTCTCTCTCTGCCACCCTATTCTTCCTCTTGTTCTTCTGCAAAACCATCTTTGGCCGTCTCCTTAAGTTCTAATAGGACTTAACCTTGTGATTCCAGAAAATATTTTCTATCCAAATCAATTTTTTTTTCCATGCCATAGGGCGTTGAATGTGTTCTCAAGGTTTGTGCAAGGGAACCCTGCTGCAAATTATCAATTTCTGAGCAACTTACGGTTTCAAGTTATGGAAGGAGGAGGAGTTCTTCCTATTGATGAGTGAGGTGAATAAGGGTATGCCAATTTTAAACAAGTTTATTCTATTATGATAATGCTCATCCTCATAAGAAAACGCCACACTTAAAAAAAAAGTGTTCTCAGGGTTTTGATACAGGATGTTTAGTGGAGGAATTCTGCAAAAAATTACATACATTTTGTTTATAAGAGGTGAGAAGGATAAAGTAATTACCACTAGTTTATAGTCTTATTTGAAATTCTTTGGGTTTGAGGCAATTATTGTGAAGATTGGGCTCCTTTACACCTCTTAGGACAATCTTATAGAAACTGGTTACAATCCTATAACAACTATGTGAAATCCTGTAGCATTGAACCTTGATATTGTAGCATCTATTGTTCGGCCTTGTAGCATCTCTGTAGAAGCCTATGAGATCCTTGGTGTAGATTGATCGACCTCCAACGATGGAAGTGGGTCTATTTTATCGTTTTTGAGAATGAACTCTTGGTACAAATGAATTTCGGGCTTGCTCCTTATACCTTTTGTGGTTTGGTGGTGGACTTAACACGTTGTATGAGATAGCCCCCACCTACCACCTTCGTAACTTCTCAAACCCATGGGCCCACTCCTTGAAATTATCACCCTTCCATTTTTTTTCTTTTCCCCATGTTCCATGAGAGAGGTAGTTCACTTCACTTAACTGTTTGAGGGTGGCCAAGACTGCTAACCACCTTCAACCTACAAAACCTTCTCTCTTGTGCATTGAAAACAAATTTTTAACCATAATATGCTCAAGAGGAGAGGTGAATAACAATGCATACCTATGCCAACATGATGGTATCTGACTGCCTTGATGTTTTCATGCTACTTCAAAAATGGTGGTTGATCTGTTGAATGCTTGAGGTGCCATTTCCCATAGTTGTTACTCCTTACTTCAACTACTTTGGAAAATATTTTCCTTTTTTTGTACACTTTTTTTGAGATGTTCTTGACTAAGTGTTTTCAATGTAGGTCTTGTTGATGGTGGATCAAGATGCTGTTGTTGGAGATGAGCATTGAACCTGTAATAACCCTATAGAAGTTTTGTGGATTCCCAAGATGAAGGAGGTGATCCCTCAATGCTTCATGATAGTCAAGTCTTTATTATGGTGCTTCTAAGTGATTTTAATTGTGGTCCTAGAGGGTTTGTGCAGACTGCTACAAGATTTGGTTTGTTCTTGCAACAATCATACATACCCCATATGATCACAATAACCCTCATACAATGCATCCAAAAAATTTGATAATTCATGTTAAACTCATGGACAAGGATTAAAAGATTTGGTTATGGTGAAAACAATGGAAGGAGGGGTAAAAATGAGTTTTTTCTTTATGGACAAAGATGATTATTTGGGTGGAGAAGTGGATAAATGGTGTGAAGGATGGGTGACGGTGGTGTGGTGGACCTCTCCTTTCGTTACCCCATAGAAAACATAGGATATGAACTTGTTCTATGTGCTGATCACAATCCTGTATCAAATATGGGACAATCCTGTAGAAAACGTATTTAACACATATCTCTCAAATCGTAGATTCAATTCACCTCAATTTTTTTGAGAATGTTTCCATCATCCCTATGCATCTGTCCAAAAAATATCTTGGCCAATGTGTGCACGAATCTCAAGAAAAATGGAAAATGGTTGTAGGTGATGGTGGCCAATTTCTTGAAAAGTATGAGTTGAATTTGATAAAAAAATTAAGCATGTTACCATCATCCTTATGCATCTCCTCATGAAACATCTTGGAAAAAAGATGCACAGTTTTTGAGATATGGTCAAAACAATTTATGCCCTATGTTTTTTGGCAATCTTATAGCAACACAGAACTTTCTTGTATCACTTTAGGACAACAGGGAAAATGAATGGTAAAGGTTTGGGGATGATGAGAAACGGCGTGAGGATGCATTGTGAGGATGAAAAGAGATGCAAGGACTTTTTCTTAGCCACGTTGGAGCATCTTGGTGCAGAAGGTGGAAAAATCAACGTTGACTACACTTGACTAGATGTTTGCTTCCCTGATCAACTTTTTGTTAGTTGTGCAAGTTGGAAAGACTCTTCATATATCAGAGAGAGATACATGGATCAAAGAATATTTTTCTCTTTTTATTTTTCATTTTTTTTCTTCTAGGCCTACTAGTTGCCTGAATGAGGTTTTCAACCAGAAGGTCTGCTTAGGCACCTCAAATGAGGTTTTCACCTAAGATATTATTTCTTTATTTGTTTCTTTTCCCTTTTTTCCAACCCAATGACCATCTCATGGAAGTTTTCTATCATTGAGCCAATCTTAGGCACCTAAAATTTCACCTGATATTTTATTTTTTTCTCTTGTTATTATTTTTTTTCTTATCCTATTGTACTTGAAAATAAATAAAATATCTTTCAAGTATAAGAATACTTCCAATGGATCCATGTAAATAACAATATGAAAGACAGACTCATGTGTAGGTTCGAAATATATGCTTTGACATGTACTTGAATATGAGAGACCAACTGTTTTGATGATGCCAAGAAATGTTGAAGAAGATAATTATGCTCCAACCTAATGATTTTGTGGAACCATGCTCACTATAGTTTTGATTCCTTTCATTCTTTTGTTCATCTAGATCACCCTGTATGTCTTCTTCTACCATGAAATTTATATCTTCTAATACTTGTTGATTAGTCTCTTGAACACATTTAGGATACGAGGATAAGCATAGTAGAAATTATTTAATCTCAGGCTCCAATGGCTGCTCTCCATCAAATGTAGTACATGATTCTTCTAGATCTTCTCCTTTCGGAGGTTGTTCTTCAATAATAACAAGAGAATATATTTTTTCTAACACTCTTTCGGAGCTAAGATGAAGATCAAGAGGAGATAGTTGGAAATTTTGTACCTCAACAATGTAAGTGGGTTGAGTTACTTTATTTCTTGGGTTTGGAAATGGTGGTGTAGGTAGTTGAGTGGGACTGGACCTTTGGAATGGTTGTGGTTGAGTATGTGATGTTGGTGGAGGTGGATTGTATGGATAACATTGAGTTTGGTATAGAGGATATGGATCACCCCATTGAGGAGTTTGGTGTTGATATGGATCAAAAGGAGGAATGACATACTCGGGAGGATAAGACCATGAATATGGATCATCACATTGGGAAGAATAAGACCATGGAGACCAAGGTGAGGTAATAGGTGGATACCAAGGTTGAAATTGTGCATTATAGCTTTTATTGAAGGAGGAGGGGTAGTTATGATCTTGTTGATATGAGTTGACCAAGTAGGGATGCTCTATGCCTCCTTCCAATTTCTTGGCTACCTCTTATTATTTTACCTAAAATAATGGATGATGATGTGGTTCTTACTACACCACATGATTTAGTGTTGGGGTTTGTGTTATTGAAGAAATACCTTTTTTGTTTTTATAAGTTTTTTTGAATGAGAATGTTAATGCAATGCAATGAAAGAATCCTAATGCATTTTTTTTTTGTAGAAAATATGAATGCAGAAAAGAAAGAGGGAATCATTCCAAGAATAAGAAAGTGCTTTCTTTGACACCCTCCCCGAAAATGACACCAAAAACTGATTATCCTTTATATTGCAACAAAAATGTTTGCATCTCTTGAGGCTATTGACTTAAATTACCAACCCGGGGTTCGTATAAACTTAAGAGGGGATGACACTATATGTGCAATAGACACTTTCGTCTTCCTAGTGTGACTCTCTTAGATGCAAGTGAAATAAGGCAATGAAACAATTTAAAATGAACAAATATATAGGTAAGTCTCCAATCTGAAGTTTCAAAAAGTAAATAACGATAAGCAAAGCTATTCTACTTTTGCTGGAAAGTAAATGTCCAAAAAGAAATATATTCTATTTGCAAAAAAACATAATGAAAACAAGGAAAATATAATCTATCTTGATGGAAAGGAAACATAATGAAAGGAAATTTATTTTATTTTGCAGGAAAGGAAATTCTTATATTACTCTTAAAAGGAGGAAATCACAATTTGCTTAAAGTAAATTGCGGAAAGGAAATCTAGGCTAATTGCAGAAACTATCATTCAAGAAGCAAGTAATGTAAGAACTAAATGTAAACCTAACCAAGCCTCAACTCAACCAGAGTGGTCTCAGAGAATCCATAGGCTATAAATCTACTTATATCATGACTTTGGAGTGAATCCGAGCAAGCAAGGACTCGAAAACAAACTGCTACAGGATTGGTGTATGCTTGCTACATGATTTATGTTTCTCGAGTTAAATTGCCAATTTTAGAAGATAATGAAATGAAAATGAGACAGGGTAACTTTTTTTATTAATTAGGATTTCCTAGGACTCCAATACAAATGGAATCACTCAAAAATACCCTTGGTAACATGTGCTAAAAATAAGTAGAATATTACTAATCTAAAAACTAGAAATTCCAGAATCCGTGAGCTAGTTAACTTACCAAATGCCTAACTAGATCAAGTGCAAATGATATGGGGTGAATTTCATTATTAAGAAGAATGTTATTAGGACTAAATACAAGTGGAATCAGCTCAAAATAGATCTTTTAACACATGATAAAATTTAAACTACTAAGAACAAAAAATTCCAGAGCAATGAACTAGTAAGTTGATATAAGTACCCAAATGCCTAAGTTAATCAAATGAAAACATTGTGGGGTGAATTTTGTTATTAATTTGGATATTTTTAAACTTCAATACAAGTATAATAAACTTGAAATTATCTCATTAAAATGTGCTAAAATTTAGCAAAAAATTACTACTATTTTACTACATGATATTTCTAGAAATTCTAAGATTGTGAACTAGTAAACCAATCCAAGTAGCTCAATGATGAATATGAATTTTAAAAGTTTTTCTAGGAATGCATCATTCTTGTACCTGTATAAATGACCTTCAAAATAAATTACTTCAATCATTTAACCAATCTAACTTACAACAAATGAAGCATGAATATGAATATTAAGTTCAAAAATAGGAAATGCAAGAATAAATGCAAGTGAAAAAAACATTCAAAGTGGTTAAAACAAATTGTACAATAGGGATTCAAGGCTCCTAATATGGCCAAGACCAAGGATACTCAGAGTCTTATGAAGGAAACCAAGCCTTAGAAGTTGAAAATAACACCAAACTTCATTATTTTAATCAATCCAAGTACATCCCTATTAGAAATGGAAATAAAGCCGCTAAATAGCAAGTTTTCTTCACAAGAAGACTAAGAAATACATGCCCCTAGAGTAACGTTTGAATTGATACTTATACAATCTGATAGGTAAGCATCCTCCTTGAAAGGAGGTAGCTTTCCCCTTCAAAATCCCTCAAAAAGTGATCTAGTTCCCAATATGGAATCTTCATTAAATGATAGGGAGCACATTTCTAGATTTTTTCGGTCACTGGAGAAAGTCCCTATATTATCTCATTCAAAATTTACTCAATATTATGCCAAACTAAATAATATTAGGCACACAATATGTAGTTACCTCTTAACCTTCCTAATGAACACAGTATAGCTCAAAAACATGTCATCAAATGAAAAGAAAGAGGTTAAATGTGCCAAAGGATGGTCATATGGGCCTTAAATTGTACCTAATTTGGAGGCCATTAGCTTTGAGTGATTTTTTTCTCAGTTTCTTTATATTTTCTTCCTGGAATAGTTTTGTCTATTTTTGAAACTATTGTTGAAGCTTGTTGGTGATTATTCTAGATTTGAGATTTATTAGAGCAAGTGCCTACACGATTAGCTAGCACATCTTTGAAAGAAACGATGTCTTTCCCTGGAGGGGGGTTCCAACATTAAGGAGACTCTTTCTAGCACGTTGAAGGGATCATCAAAACCCTAGGTTATTTTGATTGGGGTTCTTCTCTTCTTTGAAGCCAAATTATATATTATTTTTAGATACATTCATAAGGAAGGAAACGGTATATATATATATATATATATATATATATATATATATATAGAGAGAGAGAGAGAGAGAGAGAGAGAGAGAGAGAGAGAGAGCTTATAATTTATGAGGGTACATATGAAAGGACCTGTCCCAACTAAAAGACACGACTCTTAATTAAAGCGCAATTTCACCTAACGATATATGGGGCCCTCATTTGTAAATTATATCATATTATTGTCTCATGCCTTACGCTATATATTATTATTCTGAAATGGATTTTTTTTATTTTTTTCCAAGTATTTTAGATTTTTAACTCATGAGAGCCAGGTTTGGCTATCACACTATTTTCATCTCTTGGGAGTGCCTTTTATATGGTAGTCCCTTAATGCCTTTTGTACTACTACTATATTATTCTAGTTGATCCATTTTATAACACCTCATCCCTCCCTTACACTATTTGGCTCTCTAAACACTCACTTTCCATTGAGATGACAAATAGATCGATATACACAACCAAGGATATATCCTATAATAGATAGAGATACCAATCATGTACATGAGGAGATGAGAGAGAAGTGAATGCCTTTAAATGAAAATAAATGCAGACACCTACTTGTTTGTTTTCCAGTTTAAACTATCCTTTAAACCTAAAATAAATTGAATGTGTAGGATAACTAATGTGCACAAAGACACAAGCTAAATTGGAGTTGTTGCAATTGAAGAGGGATTTGAAATCTATTTTTAAAATGGCGATGGAGAAAGCAAACTCACTAGTTATCATTTTTATTTAATAAAGCATGTTATGAATAGACAAAGGGAGGGGAATTACAACAAGCGAAGCTACATTTTCGAATAAAATTATGATGTTTTACTTCATAACACGAGCAAACTTTGTATATCATATTCAAAGAAATAAAATAAGGTACCTCTTGAATAAGATAAATAGCCTAACACCCAAAGAAATATTGAAGTCTTATAATTTAAAGAACTTGTTACCATCACTAGTGGGTGAGCCAACCCAAGGAATTTGTTACAAGAAAAAATGTGAACCATTCATATGAATGATCATCAAAGGAACAACCCTATGTTATTCACTGGCTTAGGTGCCTAACCACAATTGAAATTTGGTTATGCATTCTATAAAAAGTTCATGCATCATTATAAATATGTCTACAACTCATAAATTGTAGTGCTAATGCAACTCATAAATTCTCAACCTTAACCTTTGCATCTAAACAACCACAGTTCAATGGCCTTGAACAAAAGAAATAACCCAACACCCAAACAAATATTCATGCCCAATGGTTTAATGAACATGTTTCCTTAACCAGTTAGTAAACTAACTCAAAGGTCTTCTTAAAAGAGCGAGTGCAAAAGATTCACAAGGGAAGAAGCAATAACAATAACCAAGCCTTCAAGAAGCCTCCGCCAATACCAAAACAATCAAAGAAATAACCCAAACTCAACCATTGGCTAAGTGCTTAACCACAATTTAACTTAGGGCTCATGCACACCTCTTCCTATTATGGTTCATTCACTACCCCAAACTAGTATGACCATTAAAATTAACACCTCTTAGTCCTAACCTCTACACTCTTATAAACATGGTCTTGGTTTCCTTCACTTACAGTCTTAAACAAAAGCAATAACTAAACACTAACATTCAAAAAGAGAAAAATAATAATAACTATTTATAATGAAAAAACAATAACCAATCTATTAATAAACCTATTCCAATTTCAATAATCATACTATATTAAATTCCCACAATGTTGTTTAGGCCAATCTATTAAGACACACTGTTGTTTAGGCCAAAACAAATAATCAATAAAAATGAGATATGCCAACCATCAGCATTTTATTCATTAGCCATAAAAATACAATATTGATCCATGACAAAAGAAACCTTTAATAAAAGTTCAAACATCTCAACATTTTGAAAAACCATTTTATCTTATTAAAACATCTCAACATTTTGAAAAACCATTTTATTTATTAGCCATAAAAATACAATAATGATCTATGACAAAAGAAACCTTTAATAAGAATTGACCCCTCAACATTTTGAGAAACCTTAAAAGATAATGTTGCCTACTCAATGCAAAATTCCATTAAACCAATAACTACACATCACTGTTAAACAATATAAAGATGCCCAACTATATGTTACCATTTTTAATATATTTATTTATATTTAAAATGGACTTTCTTATTTTATTTAAAAACCAATAAACACGTGGAGAATAATGTCACCTACTTAATGCAACATTAACACAATTCCATTACAGTAATAACTACACATCAAGATTAACAATATCAAAGTGCAACTATGCAATACCTTTTCTTAATATATATTTATTTATGTTCCAAATAAACCTTCGAAAATTTGTTAATTAGGTTCCCTACTCCAATCACGACACTATAAAGAAATGTTTGTTCCTTTTAATACCCAAGGCAAAAACCAATATACAATAAAACAATACCCAAGACCAAAACCAATCTACAAAGCATACGATTAGTGAGGAAACTTTCCGTGTGGCTTCACATTTACGAATTGAATAATCCCATTAAACGATTCCTATAGTCCTGCGGTGGAGACTAATTGAATAATCCCATTAGTAGTCCTGTGGTGGAGGCTAATTGATATTTATCATTATTGACAATATGCTTATGTCATCTTTAGCAAGATATTTTGCACACAAACACCTCACTATGAGATGTTTGGCGTTTTCCAATGATTTAAGGAGTTTCATTACTTTATATTTTTTCCCTCTCAAGTTGCAACTTATTTATTCACCTCACTATAAGATGTTTGGCATTTTCCAATGATTTAAGGAGTTTCATTACTATTTATTATTGGGTAGTTTATTTATTATAAGTTTGGAAGTTTTTTAATATATTTTTGTATATATATATATATATATATATATATTTGTTAGAATTACAAGTTTAAGTTTTGAATTATTTATAATTTGAGCTATTTAGAGATTTCTCACTATTCTAAATTCATATATACAATCAAAAAACATTTTGAGCAACAAAACATCACAATCTAACCAAAATTTGTTTAGCTAAATTCCGACTAAAAACTCCAAAACATATAATAATTAGGCAATGTCTTTATTATTGTTATACTTCATACTTGTATTATTCTTGTGTCATTTATGCAAATCTATACTTTTTTTTTCCCACTGGAAAAATCGTAATTTTTCATTAAAGGTAGAAAAATTACATGTTGGAGATGCTTTTGCATATGCAGTAAGTTCTTCTCCGACATGTGGAGAGATGTATATCTGTTATGTCTAGTTCAAAAGATATCAAAAATGAATCATCTCGCAGGATGTTCCTTATATAAACTGTCTGTAACATGTATGTAAATAAAAACATATTGCCACACAGGGCATCGTGTATGATTCTGTTCAAAATCTATGTACATTGTTCAAAAAATATCAATAAGCTGTAAATATATCTCAGGGGCTAGCCGCCCTATGGTAGTGTGCATCAGAATATGGTATGTGATAGTACTGATAGTAATCTGCGCCACGCTGCTCCTGTATCAACCACTCACCTCTGGGAAGTGACGTGGCCTCCTTGGAAGGTTGATCAGCGCTGCTGTTGTGTTCCCTGTAGATGTGTTGACAAGAGATGTCAATAAATTGAAGCGCTGCTGTTGTGTTCCCTGTAGATGTGTTGACAAGAGATGTCAATAAATTGAGCCTTCAGTACATTAATATCCTCCAAAATATTCCTGAGGGTGTGTGTGGCATTATGTTGTATTGTTGAACTATGCAAATCTATACTTATAAAAGAGAGTTTTTTTATACTAATATCTTTAAATACCAAAATTGCACAATCTTTCCCGGAGGTGTGCAAGGCAAGTTTCCCTTGAAAAAAAAATCTAAAAGCAAAAAGCATCCCTAGGAAATAGGGATCCATTATTAGTTTCCAAAGTGGCACATTTCTATTTCTAGAAGTTTCCGCCAACTGTCACTTTTTCCTTGATTTTAGGCATGCGCACCATAAACCATAATTTGCTCAAATCTAGTTAATCGATGCCTCTAGAGCTCATTTGCGCATTTGATCTTGGAGCTCTAGCATTCTGAGGGAGATGAAGGAACCTTCAGTGGAGTTGTCGTCGCTTTTTCGGGTTTTCTTTTATTATCTTTTGCCACTTTTTTTTGTCATTTTGCTTGTGTGAGTGATGTTTTGCTTATTTCTCTTCATGGTTGAAGGCATTTTTAAAAAAATAGCTTTTAGAATGTTGTTTCAGTTTGTCGTTTCCTTTCACAAGTGTTGCATTAGTTTTCTTGTTTTTGCACCAAAGGTCGCCTATTTGATGATCTCCTCGTATATTTTTTTTTCCTTAAATTCGTTGAGTTTCTACACTTGATTCACATTGATTCATCTGTACTTAGTTAGATCCGCACTCAATCTCACATCATCACTTAGATCTTTTTTTTCCGACGCCTTCACCAAGTATATATGCACTCTCCTTGGCCATTGTTTACCTTGCCCAACTGGGTACTACAAAATCCTAAGGCTCAAGTTTAGAGCTTGGCCTTTGAGACTACGTAGTCAATAGTACAGGCTAGCCCAACTGCACACTGCATAGTTCCAGTGCTCAGTCTGCTACCCTTAGCCTCTAAGACTACGCAATGGCAATATCTTCTAGTCTCTCCCCAGGCTGAACTGTGCATTACACAATATCAAGTCTTAGGCTACACCCTTGGATGTTGGGACTACATAATGCGCAGTTCCCACAACCAATCCCCCCACACCTATTCATGGAAACTGCACAGTCACTCTCACTAGTTTCCCGGTTATTTGCTTGATCATGCTTTGAACTTAGATTTGCAAAAGCTAATGTTTGCTTTCCATGAGTGCCTTTTTTGTCCCACAGGTACCACAATTGTTGAGCACTTCTCTCCAACAGTCATTGTTACCATGACTTCCAAAAGAGTTGCTTCAAAAGATACCAATGAGAGCAGTACTGGGGAAGTAGTTGAGAAAATGCCAGTGAACTTGCCAGTGTATGCAGACACTCAATTGTTTGTAGAAAATGATTCATATCTAACATGGCACAAGGTTAAGGAAGCTTTTCAGCAAGGAGATTCAAAGAATATCTAGAGGACCAATAGTTTTACATAAGTGTTCAACAATTGAGGTTACACAGGATTGCATGCAGGTATCCATCCTTCCCATGTGCGGATGTCATCAGCTTAAAATGTAGGGAAGGAAAGAAGCCGCAAGATGAAAGAAAATCTTGCTATTCTGAAAGTAGCTTTAGCAAGTGAGGCAAATAGGAAACAAAGGTTGCAAAGAGTAGAATGGAGGAAGAGTGAAGCACAACGGAGAAGAATGGAGGAAGAGAAGCAAAAGTAGGAAGAAGAAGAAAGGAAATGCACAATAACAGTAGAAATAACGTAGAAGCAAGATGAAGAGCGGGAATAGAACCAACCAACAATAAAGGAGAAGAGAAAACATATGTAGGAAAAGGAGCTTGCTCAACAGATTGAAGAATTGATTGAGATCAATAACATGGAGGTATAATTGGAGCCATAGAGTGAAGATGATTACTTGATGCCAAGGACACTACAGGTCACAGTTCAGTCTCCACCACCTCCAACAACAAAGTCATCTCCAACCGAGGAAGGGGAAATTGTTCCTCTTGATGATGATATGGTAATGGTCTTATACAATATGTTGTATGATCAAATACAGAAGAGTATTGTGAAAACATGAAGAAAGAATTTTCCGGATGGCCTCACATTGCCTACATTCATTAGAGATAGGATGAGAGTGGCGGACACTAGGAAGAATCCAAATTCCATTGCCAAAGCCAACATGGCCTTCGTAGGTGCTGCAAGATCAATCACTTAGTATTTGACGACTGGAAATAAGCAATTGGTACAAAACTTGTAGGCTTCCTGGCAAGAGATATAACAACTCCGTGCATCAGCACAAAATGTAGTCTTTGCACAGGTCTACTTGGAAGAAATGAGAGCAACGATACTTGGTGAAGTATCAACACTTGGAGAGACCATGCGGGGCCTCTATGAGGAGCTCATAACCATACATAAGGCAATTTTTCACTTGCATGGTTTGTAGTACCAGAGCAAAGACTTTTTCAAAACTCTTAAGAATGTACAATCTTCCATTTCCACCTTTTAGGAATGGATGATGTGATACAAATGGGCACCGCTTAACTTGCCAAAGAAACTGAAGCCACAGTCAGAGATGGAGAAAACAAGAGTTCGAATATTGATTCAAAACAACAAATAAAATCACCTTGATCATTGGAAATATTCAGGCCTCATATGTATGATTATACAACACTTTGGATTTCATGGTGAAAAAACACAAGATCCCGTCAGTTGTCTCGCTCACTAAACCGAAGCGCAAACACCAGGCCAAGAAGGAGTTCAAAGAGTACCTGGAGAAACTAAGACAATTTTCCACCAAGGAGGATTTAGAGATGAACACAAAGAACATGTAGAATTACATCAATGGCCTTGTCCAAATTAAAACAATGTTGTTCTTACTCGAGAAGAAGGTTAAAACTGGTTCCATGTCATTTTACATGGATGCTATGGAAGCTAGAGTTCGCTTCCAACCATACACCATTACACAATTTGGGGATGTAATCACACAATACTGAGCTTGAAACCAATATGTGACCGAGAAGCATCAAGTGGAAGTTTTTGAGCTAGAGTTTCCCCAAACTCAAGCATTATAGTGTTTTGTCTTGTTAGGATGTCAAGCTGTCATTACCCTATTTTGTGTTATATGGGTATGCATGTAAATTGTAATATTATTTGTAATTATGTTGTAAGTGAAATTCCAAGTGTCAATATCGGAATATGAAGTGTCATGATGTAATATAATGAGTCCTTTTGTAAAGAAGTTGAAGAGTCATGAGGGCAGTCCAAAGGGGAGTTGAAGAGTCACCCCCTCTTGTTATAAATACAACCTCATAACTCATGCAACGAGCTTTTTGGGACCCAATATTTTGGCTAGGTTTAGGCATAGAAGTAGCTTGGGAGTAGTGTGAAGGGCGTTAGCTTATTTGTAATGTAGAGCGAGTATACTACTTTGGAGGAACATGTATTCTTGACTTTAATGTTCCATTATTGGGGTTTGTGGTTTGTCGATGGTGTATGTATGAATGGAACTTTTACTTATAATAAAGTAAGAGCTGACACACTTTCATGCATATGTTGTGAATATAGTAGGACTAATCTTGTTTTATTTGTAATGTATGTTATTTAACTTACGTTTATGCTTATGACCTATTTCATTTTCATTTGTATGAATCTTGTTGAATGCATGTTGTTGTATTAATTCATCACTTTAACTTGTGGAATATTCCTCATCTTATCTTGTGATGTCATTATGCTCATGTGTTCCTTTCAATCTGCGTACTATTACAGGCTTCCAAGTGATGCACTTCCTTTTCCATTTTTGTGTTGGAATCTTCTTGCATCACACTTGACTTTCCACAGGGTTACACAATTGCTCTCACCAAAGTTACCTTACTCCACTTTGCACATTTTCATATTCAAGGCATAACATTACCACCCATTGTTGGGACTCCTACTCCAAACAGTGTGAGGTCTAGTTGGGACTTCATATTGGGGAGATCCCCTGAATTTTGGCGGGTTCAACATTGTTAACATTTCTGGTGCTAGAAGGAGGGACAGATGACAAGTTGAGTCGTTAAAGCCTGTTTTGAACTTGTGCACTTATTTAATGACTTCTCCCTAAATCATAACCCCGACATGTTTTTCTAGACACACAAATCTGAAAGTTCCGGTGAGAATTATTGATGACTTGTCCAATTTGAAATTCAATGACTAGGATGTTGTTTGTAGGTTGTTTGTAGGTTGTTCATTATCATGTTCGAAGGGCATCTACGGGAATGGTGTAATACACTTCCTAATGACTCCATATACTCTTTCGAACACCTGGTCATATAGTTGTTTCGTGCCTTTGATATGTATGATCGTGAAACTTTGTGCAAGAAAATTTTGAATTTGCAAAAAGCACTTGATGAACCTGTTTAAGATTTTCCGGATCGTTTTGTTCACTTATGTTTGTATTACAAGAAGATGATGTTGATTGGTCTTTCTTGGTTGACAAATTCCTATATCTTTTTCACATTTTAGATAATCCACACGAGCTTGAATCTTTCGAACCTCTCCTAACATACCTCGGTATTAGAGCTCATAAATCTGCGATAGATGAGGTTTCTGTTCCAAGTGACCCCTTGTACCCTTTTCATCAAACAACTATAGTTCTATATGTTGAGGTGGGAGAAGGTGAGAATTTATCTGCTGATCTACCACCATCTTTTCCCACCCCACACACTTAGAATTTTAGTGCAGGTTTTGACTATGAGTCTCATGGTTTTGAAGAAGTATTATCTCCTCATCCTCCATCCTTTGGTCCCTTTGATCCTCCAAATTGTGATGTGTTGTGTTCACTTGTTTCCAATCTCTCTTTGATGTTCATGAGGATCAAGTTTTGAATGTATTTGGTGTTGAAAAACCAACAAACAATATCATTTTCAATGAGTATGTGTGGAAGTCTAAATCTGAACAAGAATTTGCGATGAAGGATGTCCTCCCTTCCGCACCTATTCCACATCATCCTGACATTTTCCACAATTATGTCATTCCTGTTGAATCTTTTGAAAATTCAGTTTTTGTTGATTTTAATACTTTCAATCATTCTTAGAACACGTGGAATGCCAGTTTCTCATCCCAACATAGAGAGGAAAAATTTGTTTTTCCTAATCTTTCCAATCTCTCATCTTATCTTTCTAGAAATATAGAGGGTGAAATTTCTTATTTTCCATCATCCCCTCTTTATGATTCGTTATATCATGAGGATGCCTCTATTTGTAATATTGAACTTTTTGATCGTGGCTATTGTGATCTCTTCATTGATTCATTTGATCATGATTATGATTTTTCCAGAGTTGATCTTTCTAAGCCACCGATCTTCGATGATCCACCTTTTAGTGAATTGGAACTTCCCCAAGTTGTCGAGGCACTTCAACCCGAGTTGATGGTTATGTAAGGTTCTCGTAGTCTTGATGTTAGTCCCACTTGTGATCAGAAACATTTTGAATCTTTCCAAGCTCCTCATCATTATGTCGTACACATCAAAAATCAATATGTTTTACAATTTTCGCATCCTCCATATGTATCACACGATCTTATCGCTCAGTCATTGGAGGGCTCATACATGGTGAGCACAGTTGCAAAACGAAAATTTTCTTCTTTCTTTATGTTTGTTGATTTCCGTTTTTCAAAAATTTGTTCTTACATGTCTTCAGGTTGCTATGTGCCTACACACCACATGCACTCGAAAAATGTCTCACATGCACGTTTCTTTATTTCTTTTTTGTGCGTTCTTTCAAACTTCAAATATTTTGGTTTGTACTGCCTTATATTTTTTGTTTGTTGTTATGACTGCATATCTGTCTTGACATATATTTCCTTGCATATATAGGCCAACCAAGGTGCCAGTGGCTGCATTGGAAGTATCATTTCACATAAGTCTAGACTATTCATTGTTAGGTTAGGAGTAGGAGTAATTGTTTATTTTTCTTGTTTGTTTATTATTGATTTCTTCTACCTTTTGCTCCACACTTTTCTTCTTTTTGTTTTATTTGCAATCATAGGATAACTTCCACGTGAGAGTGTGTTTAGCTTCTCAGACAAGCAGTGTGAAATCCAAGAGGAAGATGTAATGCTATCAATGCTTGGTTATCTGTTTAGTCCATCCCTTTATGTGAATCTTGCATTTATTTTAATCGATGATACTCTGATGGAAAATGCATTCCTTTTAGATAAAATCACAGTGAAATCACGATGCTTGCACTTTTAACTAGTACCTCCTACTCTAATCGATCTTCTATTATTCCAGTAATCCTTGTCAACTAAGTCGAGTAGAGTAAGGAGGGGAGGAAAACCTTAACAAGTATGCTAGAGGTATATATAAATATCCTTCTCTGAAGGGACAACATCTTATGTTGTCAATAAGTTGGGATCCCTCTTCCGCCCCCATGAAATAAATAAGTGACTATGCATAGTTCTTTGAACAAATAAAATTAAAATTAAAAAATGAAAAAATGAAATAAAGGGCGAAAGAAGAGAAATGATTCCTGCGCAGAGAGGTGAAGCAAGCAACTTCATCGGGGCACTGTCTAGGCTCGCTAGCAGCGAAGCAATGTTTGCTTTCCTGAAGTGAATCCACTGAGGTACTGTCCAGGCCTACTAGTAGTGAAGCAACAACAATGATGAAAGTTAAGACTCTACCATTTTATTTTAGTTGTGCATTTATATACTCCTTATCCCTAATCAAAACAACTTAGTTTGACTTGGATTGATATGTGTGCTTCCAATGAAGAGAATGGTAGGGATTGTTATCACTCATATTTTCCCAGAAGTTGTAAGAAGGGGAAAGGGGTCTAAGGTAACCACAAACCAATTTTTTAGATATAGAATCTAGCCAATCTGTATCTAGGGAGGGCTTTCTCTTTAAGTTTTAGCTTTGTTTTGAAAGATATTAGGCTAGTTATGAAGTTTAGGAGTTTTGTTTGAGTTTGGGTGGTGGGATTCAATAACAGAGGGGGAGGAATGACTAGTTTAGGCCATTGTGTTGATGGAGTCAAAAAGATGGCTTAATTGGACTTGGTTTCTTAACAAAGGATGGTTTCACAGGGCAAGATGGTCAAGCAGGGAACAAATGAAGACTTAGAATAAATGGAATGGTTTTGAAATAGGTGAAGGGAAATTAAGAATCCTTCAGCATATTTAAAGAGGGAACGTGAATGATTACTAGTAAAGAGTAGTTAAGTATTCTTTAATAAATAATCAAAATGAAAGAACTAGGAAACATGAGCAATTAAGAGTTCACTGTTTATACTAATTCAGAAGAAAACATAAGGAACAATAACGATTGAAAACAGAGTGCAGTTAAGCATATTCTGAATTACTCATTTTCGTTTATCCTTCAGATGTGAAACATAGATGATATAATAAACAAGGAAAACTTTAAAACATAAGGTATGGATGACTTATTGATCCGGTGTTTGATTCAAGAAATCTGTGAAAAGTCCCTTCCATTAATTCTTTGTCCAGCAAGCCATACAAAAGTTTGGCCCAACAACACTTTATTCCAAAATAAACAATATTACAACAATGTATATGAATCCACCTTCAATACTCCAATTGAAGGAGTATTTATACAAAAATGTTTACAAAAAATATCTCATAACAGAGTGAGATATATTATAGGGTGAGTACTGAATAATTTACAAGAAAATAGAGACAACTAGTCTCAAAGATAGGAGAAAGGTAAATTGATGTTGTGATGTTCCTATTCTTGCTGAGTGTGCTGGAGCAGGCCCTATAATTTGGCTTGTTGCTGTCTTCTTTAGTAACTCTGTGTTGGCTGCCCTATTTTGACTGATACTCTTTACCTGTTCTGATACACTTCGACCTTTTTGATCTCTGTTCATCTTTGTTCATCCTACTATAATAAATAGCCCAAAATTTACATTTTACTCAGGATAAATTTACAAAATTTCCAACATGTCTTCCCACCATTTTTGCTCTGGAAATTTGTGTTTCTGAAGTTTCCTCAAGGTCTCATCAGTTTCTATATATCTGAAAAAGGTAGGCTGGATTGGGAACAAGTGCTTTATTTCATGCTCAACATAGAATAAGTTCTCTAAGATGTCATAGAGAACTCAGCCAATGGGGAGTGCTTTTATTGCTAAAGCACTTGTTGATGAACTAGCTTGATTACTAGAAGACTTATTCAATTTGTCTACATAATCTATGTGCTTCATTAATCTGTCATTAATCACTAGAGGACTTGGTAGCCCTTTATTCTGCAAAACAGTGAACTTCTCCATCAAAGAAATGATTTCCACCTGCATATCTTGGCATCTTCTCTCTAAGTTCTGCATCAAAGTTCTCGTAGTTAACACCATTTTGATTTCCAAAATAGTATCTGTCCTGTCGGCTATGCCAAATTCTTCCAGTTGTTCCTTAGTCTTGTTATTCAAAAAGTGTATAAGCCGATTGGCCTCATCTGGCATTTGTCTTAACAAAGTTCTTGTCTTTTGAATTTCTCCCTGTGCTGCTTTCACTAGATCAATTTGTTCAAATATCACTTGGATGGATGGCCAAACATCGTTTACAGGCTGAGTGATGTTGGCCCAAAGAATTTTCTTGATTTCTATGAGAGGCTTTTCAAAAGTGAGATCTTTTTCTAATGCCTTCACTTTATTTTCTAAAGTTTTGATATCCTTTGCTTTTTCCACAACGTTTATCTTTGAGATATTATAATCTCTTTCCAATTTAGCCAACGATTCTTTTACCTGTTTTAATTCTGAAACTTGTAGTCTCATGTCTTCCATTACCTTTATCAGCTCTTCTATACTCAAATTGGCACTGCTTCTTGGTGTTGTTCCTGTTGTAACTGTACCTGTGACCACCTCTGCTGTGGCTGCTGGGATGTTTGGGGCTAAGGCTGTCCCAAGTGTAGAGGAGACTACTGTTGAGACTATTGGTATTACTTCAGGAGGCTGAGAGGTGGACTCTCCCTGCTTGTTCTTTAGTGAATTTTCTAACGCCTGCTCTGTGTCATTTAATCTTTCATTGAGTTTCAAGACTAGGTCATCATCTCTTCTTCAGATTTATGTTTTATAATCTCAGCAGTCTGTGGATGCCTTGAAGGAGGTAGCTTTAGTTGTTTTCTCAGGGCACCAATGTCTTCTTCTTTCTTCATGATCAGTGCTTCTATACCTTTAGCATCTTTGGGATCATGTCCCAATCCAATGATGATTTCTTCTAATGATTTTATTCTATTATCCTTGGCCAGGGAGGAGGCTTTCTCCAAGTGTAGTTGAGTAGTTGTATTATCCAAGGAATTTTGTAGTTTGTGGGCCATCATTGCCTTACCAGCCAATGTGGAATAGACCATTTCTCCAGTTTTCTTGTGAAGTTCAATTTGATCCATAGGATGAATACCCTTGGCCAAGACCTCCAACTTAGATCTGATGTAATCTGCTACTGACTGAGGTTGTTGCACCTTTGGCTTGAAATAACTCATTATCATCTTGCCCTCTTTAATATCATACATTGACATTAGTCTTTGTTGATTTGTGAGGGCCATTTTTAAATATTGATTGTACATTTGAAGCCTCACGGGGTCGTTCGTGGCCTTTATTTTTGTGAAAGTTTTCTTGATATCTAAGGCCTCTTTACTTTGTGGCCCGTGGAATGATACTTCTGCACTATGTTGTCTTTCTAGCTCTTGCCTTTGTGAGCTAGTGGATGCTCCTCCCAAGGGAAAAGTTTGCTAGCTTACTGCTCTTTCTTCTCTTTGGCTGTCTGTAGTCTCTTCAACTATTTCCTCTTCTGACAAAGGGTTCAGTCTTTGCATTTTTGTCCCAAGCTGTCCTGTAGGTCCACTGGAAGGGGTAGTATTTTCCCTATCCCTCTTTTTATTTCTTTCCTCATTTAGAGGAGTTTGCAAAGCTGGACTTTCTGCTATATTGGTTTGAGCTGGAAGAGTTGGAACTTGACCCTGTTCATTGGAAATTTCAGGCTGATTTGACATTGTAGGTTGTTCTGTGGGCTCTATTTCTTTGCCTTTGGATGTTCCTGTTGCTGGTATGCTGACTTTTTGTGGAGTCTGTTGAGAGGTTCCAGCAGTGGATGTACTAATTGCTGATTTTTTAGGCAACTTGAATGGTACCTGCCCAAAAGAATCTAGGTCAAGGGTTTTCTCAAGATCTTTCATAGCATTTTTTATATTGACCTGCTCACTAACATCTTCTACTAGGGTCCCCTCTATCCATTCATCCAAGTTTGCAAATTGCTCGATTTCTGGGATCCTATGGTGAATATATGGGAATAACTTGTTCTTCATCCTTTTGTCACATATGAAACTGTTGGGGTCATATGGTACCCACCTAAAACTCTTTTTTAGTCTAAGGTGATCTTTTAAAATCTTTTCAGCTTCTTTCCGTACATCCGTAGTGTTGATGACAAAAGGGCCTAGCTGGTTCTTAATTCGTAGCTGAGCTTTCTTCTTGGCACCACAAAAATGAACTAAATCTACATTTATGATTTGCCTGAAATAATCCAAGGCAAACAATCTCATGGGAACATACTTGGGTAACTTAAAAGCGAAAAGTTCACACCCATACATCCTAATTTCTATGTGATTTTTATATAGGTACCAGTCACCTATCCTGTACTGCTTAGAGAGTTGGAGAATCTTTTTCATGTCACCATTGATCCTAAGAGGGGAAACTCCTGTCAACGGAGTGGTTGCTGAATGTACAAATACCTCAATGAACTCACTATAAGTGTAAGGGGACTCATTGGTATTATGAAAGATTGGACTCCAAAAGATAACATACCTTGGATTTCCTATGGTGTCAAGTTTCTTGATAGGCAAAGGAAAGTTATCTGACTGATAATATAACATAAGATGTTATATGAAACAGGTGTATTTGAAAACTCCTTCCCTTTCCAAATTCAAGAATTGGTCATGGATTCTGTTGGCAGTATAGGAGGCATGGTCATATCTGATAGTAGGGGGCTTTCCTGGATTAAATATTGATAGTAACACTAGGGTGATATCATCAACATATTCACTAGAGTTAAATCCCATAGTCAGGGATATCATATCAACAATGAGTCTTCCAGTTTCAGTGAAGCAAGTTTGTAGATAAGAAAGGTGGACCTTTGGGCTGGTGCTTTGGTAACATGAAGGTTTGAGCAATACAGTTTACTTCTGGTTGAGATAACTCAGAGGCTTTTTCAAGTAAGTACCCCATGTAAATAGGAGTGAGGGGCTGACTGGAGTGAAACTGCAACATTTCATTGATGGATTGAGCAGTTATGGGAAAAATAACTGTTTGGCTTGGGGACATAACAACTCTATGGAAAGGATCATAATTAGCACAACATTGATGAATTATGTCTGGGAAAACATGGACTGAGGGGAGGAAATACATGGGAAGGTTAGATTCCCACAGTCCAAAAATGTCAGAGTTATTTATATAACTATCTCTGGCTTGGCAGAAACCTAAAGATGGTTTTTATCACTAGATAGGTCTTTTATCTGAAAATCTTTATCGCCCAGAGGTAGATAATCTAAGTCTTTGTGGGGAGCGTTCATGGGTGCTACATTCAGGGCTATAGGGGTTTCCACCTTTGATTCTTGTGGATTAAAAAATGGAATTAGGAGAATTTCATGGAAAATAGTCTAGACAGCAGGTTGAGGACTTTATATAGCGAACACAGACTTGGATTAAAACTGAATTTGGCCCTTTCTTGTAGAATTTTAAGTAGAAAACCAAAATTACAGGGTTTGAGTGTAAATTGGATAAATACCTGTATCAAGGAGGTGAACAATGCCAAGGTTGAAGGATAATAGGTTCTGGGCTGCGTTGCTGTAAGTTTCCTAAGCAGGTGGTGGTCTGAAAACTCGAACAATTGACTTGGACGTTGTTTTGCATGGGAGCACGGATCGCAACGCATAATAGTGAAAATGACTTTTGTTCATTTTATTTAACAAAATTGGGGTTGGCGGGGTTTTTGGATTTATCGAGTGGATGATGCAAGCAGAGAAATGATGTTTTTTCATTTTTGGAGGGTGGTAAGAAGTACGCGATTGACCGCTTTTGGAGTTAAGCAGTTTTGGGCAGGGAGCGAGCGATCATATTGAATGGACAACACATGGCGGAGGTATAGGCAGAAAACCGCCTGGTGATTGTGAGTTAAAGCGTGGTCACCAGGTGGGGTGCGATATTGATATCAACCATTCGATGATAGAGGAAAGATCGTGCGGCAGACGAGAAGTGAAGTAGGGTGGGAGTTTATGTATGCGGGCCCAATATAATTAACAATTAATCAATCATATCAGGCCGACTACGAATGGTTAGGAAGGTTATTAATTAACCTAGAGGGTTAATTAATTCCGTTGGTGCAGCAGGGAATTAAGGTTGTTAATGAATTACGGATAAACTCATTAATCCTCTTTTAAACGCTGATTATGGTTGTATTCAACCGGGGCGGGATATATAACATTTTGGGGTCTTTTTATGTATATTTACATATTATGGGAAAAGGATAATATGGTGCAGGAGTTATATATTAAATATGTTAATAGTTAATATGACTATGAAGTGTAAAAGCACCAAGTTAAAACATTTCACATATATATTTAAACTTAGGCTTTAAAGAGGAAAAAGGAGTTTCTATATGATATTGTGTATTATTCCTAAGTAAAATAGGATTTTACTTAGGAAAAACTTTATGATATGAAATGAATGGTTTAACGGATGGTTTAAAGTACTTAGGCCATTTAAATCATTAGGCCGAGGGTCCGGTCCCTCCAAAAGTCAGAGAAATGCTATGAGCCTCTTTAATTTTCAAAGACCTCAATACTTTATGGGGAATTAGTAAATTTTTTATGGAAAAATGTGAATGGAAGTTAGTCATTTGACCTTGTCTTGCTTGAACTGCATCAAGTGTAATGTTTGCCTTGCACTTGTGATAAGCGTAAAAATTAACATATTTAGAGACATTATCTAGCACAAGTAATTCTGCAACACCATCTACCTACCCTACCTCCTTTAACCTAACATTTTTTCTTCTTTATTTGGGTGCACTTAGACTGGAAAACCCTTATCAATCTTCTTTTCTTTTACCTGGAAAGCCTACCTAAGTTTTCACTTATTACATCCAAGGGCTCAGATTAAACTGTTGAGGTCCTTATTATTTACTCTACTTATCTACTTATCTGCCAAGTTTACACTGTTTGTTCATATATTTATTCACTATCTCTAAAACATGAAATTCAAATATGAACTAGTCAAGCTTAAGTTGTTTGGCTATTCATGAATTGTGGCATAAGTGACAAGCTGCACACAATTGTTTATTACAGAAAATGAAGAAGTAGTGGCATTTATACTTGCACACTTTCCTGGTCTTTCTTTGTTTGGGGTTCATTTCTTCACTTTTTTTACCATCTTATTCTTTTCACCCTTTGATTTTTCTTTTAGGGTATTCCCTCTTTACATTTTTTAAATTTTTTTATTTTTTTGAAAATATGGAAAACCTTTGCAACAAGAAAAGGTATGAACATATTACAGAGCTCATCAAGTCAATCATGAAATATGACACCTATTGGTATAGAAGCATAACACTGGCTCCACTTGGGGATGTATTTTCCTGGTGGAAAGTCAAGAATAGCAGGTCAAATGGCCTTCTAAATGACTTAGACTGTGCTCTGAAATATCCTTCTACTGGTTGCTTTATTGTGTGTATGACAGTGCTATTTGTGAAGCTTAGGGCCTTCACTTCGGGCTTCAACTCCGGCAAGTTACTATCCAATCCAAACTGTGACATTACCAAGGATATAGTATGTACATGTTAAAATCAGAATACATTAAAAAGTTGGATCAAAGTAATGTTTCAACATTCAACCATTAACTGGTCCTTCTTCTGTTTCTGTGCCATCCATGTTTTTCAAATAGTAAGTATTGTTTCCTTGTAAGGTATGGATAATAAAAGTCCCTTTCCATAGGAAGTCAAAATTCCCATGTTTTCCCTTGTCCTCTCTCCTGGAATCCCATCTTAAAACCTTGTCTCCAAGGTACAAATCTTCTGCTTTGGTTCTTTTATCAAATATTTTCTTAAGCTTCTCTTGTAATACTTGGGATCTTTGATACACTTCTTCTATGGTCTGCTGCAGATGGATGGTCTGGTTTATGCTCCTTTGAGTGGCATTAGGTTCCACTTGAGCCTCCTGAAGTAATTTCATTACTGGAACTCCTAACAATGAAGGAAATACAACCTCCATACCATAGACTAATTCATAAGGACTAGTTCCAATAGATTTCTTCGTAGTGAGTCTGTCTGCCCATAGTGCATTAGTAAGTTTCTTGTGCCAATTTTTCTTGTTTTCTTCCAATAATTTCTTAATAATATTAATTAGGCTTTTGTTGGAAGACTCGGCTAGACCATTACCTTGAGGGTAATAGGCTGTGGAATGGCCTAAAGTGATATGGTATTTATTATAGAAACTTATCATCTTCTTGGATTTGAAGGCAACAACATTATCAATTATGATATTTTCAGGATAGCCAAATCTAGACAATATGTTGGTTTCTAAGAATCCTATAATTACTGTGTCATTGGCTTTTCTAGAAGGAATGGCTTCTATCCATTTGGTGAAATAGTCTGTGGCAGTTAGAATCCATTTATGTTGACCATAAGAGGGACAATGGATTTCTCCAATTAAATCCAAACCCCATTGTTGGAAAGGCTTTTCAGTGGAAATTGGTCTCAGGGGTAAAGGTAATAGTTTTCTCTTGCCCTCAAAAATTTGACATTTATGGCAAGTAGTGACAAATTTATTTACATCAGTGAACAAGGTTGGCCAATAAAATCCAGCCCTTAGGCTTTTGTTTGCGGTTGATTTCCAATAAAGGTGTCCACCACAGTCTCCTGCATGAAATTTTGTAAGAACCTTGTCAGCTTCTTCCTTTAATAAACAATTCAATAGAATACCTTCATGATTTTTCCAAAAACAATATTATCTAAAATACAAAATTTCAAATCTTTCATATTTAAAAACCTTTTATTTGTTCTGGACAACCTTGGAGGAGCCTGCAGGTTTAATAGTACATAAATTATATCAGCATACCAATGTGAATCTAAGAAAGCCTGGCTGATTTGTGGAGTTGCCATCTCCTGTTCATTAATATCCAGGGCTTGGCAATTAGTTTCAGTCATGAGCTTGGGCAATCCTTGTCCTTTTATAAGCTTTGTGGGTTTTATTTCAATATCATACTCCAATATAGTAGCAATCCATTTACCTCGTTTGCCTTCAATTCCATCCTAAGTTAAGATGTTTTTGACAACAACATCTAGCACATAGGCTATTACGTGGGAGTACAATATGTAGACTCTAAAGTCTTTAATAGCTTTCACAAGTGCAAAGGCTTGTTTTTCCATGATTTTGTATTTTAATGGTGCATCCCTAAGTGCTTTACTAAAAAAGGCTATAGGTTTCTCACGTCCTTAGTCATCTTTTTGTAGTAAAATAGCTGCTATGGTGTGTTCTGATGCAAATGAAAATATTATGAAGTCTCTATCAAACTTTGGACTTGTAAGGACCAGTGTTCTAGTCAAGGCCATTTTAATTTCTTCAAAAGCCTGTTTGGCTTCTACTGTCCATTCAACCTTTAAATCCTTCTTCAACATATTATTAAGCAATCTAATTAATTCAGCTAAGTTAGATATAAATCTTCTCAAAAAGTTAATATTTCCTATGAAAGCTTGAAGTTCTTTGACATTTCTAGGGTGGGGTATTTGCAGAATAACTTTTATTCTGGCAGGATCAATTCTGATTCCATCTTTGGAAATGATGTGGCCCAAGAGTTTGCCTTATTCTAGACCAATCAAGGACTTCTTAGGATTTAAAGAAATACCATATTTTCTACATTTTAAGAATACTTGTTTCAAATGATCTAAATGTTGCTGATCTGATCTAGAAAAAACAGTCAAATCATTTAGATATATAACCAGGAAATCATGAATTTCTTTTGCAAATGCTATGTCCATTGCTCTTTGGAAGGTTGCCCCTGCATTCTTTAGTCCAAACGACATTTTAACATACTTGAATGTTCCCCATGGTGTTGTAAAAGCATTTTTTTCCTGGTCATCAGGATGAACCAGAATTTGGTTATAGCTTGAGAACCCATCAAAAAGTGAAATCCTAGAGGTACCTACTACCCTTTGTAAAATATGATCCATTTTAGGTAAAGGGTAATTGTTCTTTAAAGAAACCTTATTTACATTTCTTAAATCAACACATAATCTGATTTCTCCAGTTTTCTTCCTAGTAGGTACTAAATTAGACACCCACTCTGAAAACCTGATGGGAGCAATTATTCCTACTTCATACATTCGTTTGATTTCTTTTTCAATTAAGGGAAGCATTACAGGGTTAATTCTTCTAAGCTTTTGTTTGAATGGTTTTTTATTTTCCTTCAGAGGTATTATATGTTGAATTATAGAGGTGCCATATGATTTGAGGTCTTCATAGCTCCAGGCAAAGACATCCTGGAATTCTCTCATTAGTTCAACATATTTGAGTTTTTGGTCAGGGGGCAAAGATTTAGATAACTTTACCATTTTTGTATTTTCTTCAGTTCCCAGGTTATAGTCTTCAATGTTTGCTTTTACGGGTTCCATATTGGGTTTTTTTGGAATATCATTGAAATCAAAGAGATCTTCCAAAGGATTTAATCCTCTAGGGAAATGATTGTCTTTTAAATCAATGATTTCAGATTCTCCTTCAATAATTTCATCAATTCCATTTATTTAAGATCTTGCATTTCTTTGTTGGTAAATTTTGTTGTGTGAAGCATTTGAGTTGCACTTTCTACTATGTCTGTTTCTATCTTATTTATTTGATCAAACTCACTAACTGTATCTACATCTACATTACTGCTAGCAAATTCTTGCTCTAGAGTTAAGAAATTATTAATCTGCTTATCACTGTCAAACATTTGCCAGATATTCAAATGTCAAGTATGGCTGGTCTGTGTCTAATCTCAGCTGTGAAATGATGATTTGGTTCAAATGGTAATTTATAGGTGTTGGCAAACATTGCCAGACTATGAGCTTGCAAATTATGTTTTCTTGGGATTTTGGCAAGCTAAGTCTCTAGAAATGTATTGAGAATCTCTATTACTGTTCCTCTGTAATACCTTAATCTAGAATCATTTGTAAGAAAATTTCCTTTAATCCGTTGAATTATCAAATCAGAATCTCCTCGGACAGATACCCTAATTGCCCCTAATTGTTTAACAAGTTTAAGGCCTAGCAACATAGCTTCATATTTTTCCATGTTATTGGTGCATTTAAAGTTTAATCTATAGGCATGATCTTTAGCATGATTATTTTCAAGGTTATGCGCCCAAACTCGTGCTCCTGCTCCTAATTTGTTAACTGAGCCATCAAATTCTAAGTGCCAAAGGATCTCATGTTTGTAATTAGTATCAGGAGTCTCAGCAATCTGTTTAATAGGGGGATCTGGTTCTTTAGCTTCTTCAGGTTTCTCTTGGGTATCTAATATATTATTGTTCTCAGAAATTTCCTGGATTTGAACACTAGACTTTTCATTTGTAGTTTATTCTGGTTCAACTGCTAAAACTTTTACTTCAGTTGAGGGATCACTTTCAGTGTTGTAAAGAATGAAAGAATCCATATCAGAGTGCACCAAGTAGATAGGGAAATTTTGAGGTTCCTCCTAGCTACTTACCACATATTTCATTAAAGTTTCTCTGTAGAGTTTCTTAGCTTGACCAAACACTGAAATAGTAGCATAAGACATGTCCACTTGTAGATATCCTTGAAGCTTTGCACCCCAAGATTTGGATAATAGCATGCCATACTTAGGTGAAATATCTGCTACTACTATGTCCATTAAGATGGTTTTGGCATGATATTGAACTAGCGATACACATAAGTCTTTGATCAATCCTAGACATCTGACCTGACTTGAATCAAAAGAGAAAAGGTCTTTGTATGGCCTGGTGATGTCTAGGTCTAGTTTCTCCATTACAGATTTAGGTATTAAGTTATGAGATGCACCAGAATCAAACATGGCATTATGAAGTATTTTATCATGTATGTTCAAACTTACATAGAAAGGAGAAACTCCTCCATCCATTACTTTCCTGTTTATTTCAGGACCAAAGATCAATTCAGGTTGGTCATCGAAAACGTTTACTAAGTCTTCATTCACAAAAATTTCGAGTGACCTATTGATTTGACTTCTGTAGACATCATGTTTAGATAATTCTGACAATGGAATAGCTATCATCAATTTCCCTACTTCAGTCTCAAGATTAAAATGTTTTTCAATCTGAGTTCTTGTATTTCAGACAGTTGGATTCTCTTTTTCTACTGTATTTTCTGGGTTTTTCTCCTTTTCAGGAGTGGGGTTATGAGTTGAATTTGTTTCCAAATCAACTTCTGGAGGTTCTTCCATGTTTCCTTTGGAAGGAATAGAAGTGGAAGATTTATTTGGTCAATTTAGTGTGATCTAAATTGCTATTTAGAATGTCAACCCGGGGTTCGTAAACTGATGAAGTGAAGTGTACTATATGTACTAGATAACCATTTCCTTGGGTTTTTGTCGTTTTAATCTTTTTAGTTTGTTTTTGGATTTTATTTTTCCTTAATGTGTGATGGTTAGAATGAAAGTGAAGTATGGAATGTGGGTGGTGATGGTTTCTAAACTTGAAAGTGCTTAAAAGAAAGCTTTACAACAACTAAAATGAAATCAATTCTTAAGAGAAAATAAATGCATCAAATATCGAACTAATGACAATGGCCCAGTATCCTTGCTACTGAAAATGAAAAGAAAGAAAAAACTTGAGAAACAACTCAAACTTAAAGGAAAGCAGCTAATTCACACTACTTTAACTTTTCAGATCCTTTGCCCTTCGGCTCAATCTACCTGGTGGGAAGTAATCATAAACAAGTTAAGCAATATGATATCTAACTGTTCAAGAAAGTAGATTGCATAAATAAACTAATCACACTACTTGAATTTTTCAAATCCCTTACCCCTCAACTCAATCTACCTTGGGGAAGTAATCATGAACATATCAAGAAATATGATAACTAAATGTAAATTGCAGAAAAGAAACTAATCACACTACTTAAACTCTTCTAGTCCTTTACCATTCAGCTCAATCTACTTTATGGAAAGCAACCATGAGTAAGAAATATGAAAACTAAATCACACTCCATTTAGTAATATTCTGATTTGCTGCTGATATAGTCATTTGACCACAAAAAGAAATCATAAATTGTTAAGCAGTATGATATCTAACTAGCAGAAAAAGAAATAAGCAAATCACAACTTGAAAAGGACAATGTTGAATGTAAACTCCAGAAAATAAAAGTTAGCAGTAAGGAAAAGATGATCTCATATGCCAAAAGTTATCAAAAAGATGAAAAATTGCCCGAGCTGCCTAAAAGAACCTGCAGAAAAGCACTGATCAGTTTGCAGCTCTAAGAAAACAAAGGTGAAGATATGAACAACAGAAACATAAAACAACATATTATGTATAAGCTAATGATAAAACAAAAACATAATGAAACTAAATAACACTTTACAAGGCTTCAGCGTGCAGGGGCCCTCTGCCACTTCAGCCAATCAAATAATCACACGGCTATCTTCAAAAAAGTCTTCTCATGTATTTAAAACAACAGCATATAAAACAGTGGGGTGATAAGATAACCAGCAACGCGGAAATTACATAAACAATTCAGAATTCACATGCATCAAAAGTCTCTTTATAGCGTTCAACGACGCGTTATTTATAATGCAAAAATACTACAGCTAACTAACAACTTCTAAGCTATTAACTGTGTTGCCATAGACACGTAGATCTCTTCAGCCGGGATCTAGTGTAACTGTCGTTATATTTCTTAAATCTTCAGAGTGGTTGGCTGTTAGATTCACGTTTCAGGAACGATCTCCAGGTGTGCTGGTGCCTTCGTGAGCTGAGAACTATGCCACATATCATTCACATGCCCAAAACAGTGACGTACCACCGGTGAACTCTTTGGCTGGCCTTTTCTTTGACTTTGGTTGACCGCGGCCTCTCATGGATGATTTGGCCGATTCGAAGGGACACGTTCCATGTACCTGCCATCTGGAGCTTGCCCATGTAGCTCGTTTCTTCAGAGGACACCTGGAGCAAAACTTTGAACAAAATAGCTGCGGAATCCTGTGCTGACTGCGGAAACCTGTGCTGGCTGCGGAAACTGACAAGTTTCCACAGCTGCATGAACAAAAAAACTAAACCAAACAACAGACATCAGTATAGTCAGAAAACCATATAAACAATCCTTTTTAGACTATAATGCAATGATCTAACCACTAGATGAATGAAGTGAGTGGATAATGAGGGCTAAGAGGGTGTATAGGAAGGTGCAAGGTTGAGGCTCAACAAGATTGTCTATTATTTGGTTGATTATCGGATACATCTTCAATAATTGGGTTTTTTGGATTAGGATCTGTTCCAAAAAGAATATGTATAAGGATGGTATTGATCTTACCTTTGTTGGGTTGTTTTGTATATTTTTGTCTATTGATTTTAGGGACATCAATTTTTCTACTCCTCAGATTATATTGCTTGTGGACTTCATAAATGGTTGTATCATATCCCTCCCTAAAGTCAAATGATTCACCTGACTGAGTTTGGAATTGTTTAAGAATGTGAGCTTCTTAATCCTCTTGGGTCAAGAAAACTTGTTGTTCATTGTTGAGTCCCATCAAATTAATTTTAGTGTCTTCTATTGGTTCATCAGAAGTTGAGGCTTCATTATAATTTTCTTGGAAAGGGGGTCTAATGTTTTGGTCAAGTCCAGTTTTTCTAGTGTTAGGGTTTTGGTTCTTCCTGAAATTTGGATTTCTACCAGTATTGCTTGGTTGACCATCCCAAGGGGATTTTCTCTCAATTGTTTCTACTCTATCTGCAAGCATACCCATTCCTTTAATAATAACATCTAATTTTTGTTCAAAGACCGAAGGTTCTTCTTTCAAAGGTATCCTCCTTTCAGCTCTGGCTTTAGCTCGTTTAGATATCAGGTTAGCTTCAACATTGACAACTATACTTTGCATATCTTCTAAAGTTCGACGAGCTCTTTCCCTAAGTTGGTATGCCATATCAGAATCAAATCCATCAGGGAATTTGATCAATGCCAAATCTGGAGGAGGTCTGAGATTTTGAGGAATAACATTGTAAACATTATTAAATCGAGTGCAGTAATCTTGGACAATTTCTTGTGTACGTCTTTTCAGGTTTTCATATTCTGATAAAATCTGGAGAGTGTCTTTTTTCTTTTCCCATCTGTTCAAGAATGTCTAATAGAGAGCTTGTAGGTCATTGATACTATTTGCAAGGATGGCTCTAAACCAAGTCCTAACATCTCTAGTCAAACTTTGAACAAATACCCAGCATCAACCTCATATATTTCAAAATAATCGGTCATTTTTTTGGTATGTTGTTGAGCTATGTACGTGCCAGTGCCATGAAATTGGGTGATTTTACTCTGACAGTCTTGGGGCATAGCACCCAAGTTGGCAGGTAAGTGCAAGGGAGTATACATGTTTGCCATTGCAATAGATTGGGTTGAAACAACAGTTGGGATTGGTCTTGAAGTGGTGGATGGAGGGTAGAAGGGGTAGCTTGAGGTTGGGAAGTCTGAGGTGTTGATGATGAACTTGGAGAGGCTGTAGTGATCACAAAAAGGTTAGGTGTTTGTTCAGAGGTAGCCTCAGATTGAATGGAGTTCTGCAAATTTCTGTCAAGATGTGAGGTGACAACTTCAAGTTGTAAATTTTCAATAAATATGGGGTCCTGAACTGTATAGGCTAACCCAGAGTCCGAAAAAGTTACAAATAAATAAGTTTCAAAAAACTCATCAAAGGGTTCGTCCTCAAGGTAAATCCACTTCATAGGATAGGATCTTGATCTGTATAGAGGCCGAGAACTAGCAAAAATTTCTTGGCTCTCTTGTCTCCTAAAAATCTTAGGAATCAGATTAGGGTTTTCAAACATAGGTGGTGGATTTGGATCAGGATTAGCTCTAGTATAATGAATCCTTTCTGAAGCCAGGTTTCTAGGTGTATTTTTGGTTTTTTCTCTAAATGGGTTTTAACAAGACAACTTCAACAGTCTCGTTAAGAAGCTTTAGATATGGGATTTGGAATTTCTTAAAGATTTATTTCATAAGTGGAATTGGTCAAGTATTTGCAACCAGATGTTCAATCTATAAACTAGATCAGAGATAGACTGAAGCAACATTTATTTACTTCTGCAATTGCAAAGCAAGAGCATTTCAAAGGCTACCAGGCTAACTTCAGGCTTCGCCTGTAGCTTATAAAGTAAACAATAGTAACAAAAAAGTTATTCAGGTCCCCAGCAGAGTCGCCACTATGTTATCACTCAGATTTTTCCAGAAATTGTAAGAAGGGGAAAGGGGTCCAAGGTAACCACAAACCAATCTTTTAGTTATAGAATCTAGCCAATCTGTTTCTAGAGAGGGCTCTCTCTTTAAGTTTTAGCTTTGTTTTGAAAGATATTAGGCTAGTTATGAAGTTTAGGAGATTTTTTAGAGTTTGGGTGGTGGGATTCACTAACAGAGGGGTAGGACTGACTAGTTTAGGCCATTGGGCTGATGGAGTCAAAAAGATGGCTTAATTGGATTTGGTTTCTTAACAAAGGATGGTTTCACAGGGAAAGATGGTCAAGTAGGGAACAAATGAAGACTTTAAATAAATGGAATGGTTTTGAAATAGGTGAAATGGTTGACGAACATTATGCACTTTATACTGGAAGTCAGACTTGGGCTCAAAAAATACATAGTCATGGAAGTTATCCCAACACTGAGCCTAGAAATCGAGCCATCTTTCATTGAGATTAGAAATTGTGCAGTGAACTAAGCCAAAAAGTTGCCTAGTTCCATAGAATTGCACAATCTTTCCCGACAACATGCATGGAAATTTTCCCTATAAAAGAAAAAATTTAAAAGAAAAAAAAAATTGCTAGGAAATAAGGATCCATTATTAGTTTCCCAAAGGTGGCAAATTTCTATTTTTAGAAGTTTCCGCCAAGTGTCTTTTTTTCCTTAATTTTAGGTATGGGTGTCATAAACCCTATGTTACACAAAAATATCATCACCATGACCATTTGCAGATAGTATGGGTCTATCATCACTTATATTGGCCTCCTAAGCAAGTCTCAGACCTTAGCTCTTCATGTCAAGCTTTGCAAATGAGAGAAAGACATTGAAAATCAATAAAACTCTGGTTCCGCACTTTCTCTCACTTTTTCCTGTGGGCCCGCACTCTTTTTTCATATTACCTGCGTATCTGCACGCTCTGTTTGTAAAGGGGTGGGTGCGTACCCCTGTAAAAGTCAAAAAGGCGCAAGTTTATTCTAAAAAACTCACTTTGGGTTAATTCTAGATGTTTCTAGAAGGAATTTTGACGTGGATTGTTCGCTCCAAGGTGGTTCATGCATCCCAAAAGAGAAGGAGCTAATCCCTTGATAGGAGGACCTATCCCTTTGAAGGAGGGATTGATCCCTTTGAAGGAGGACCTAGTAACTTCCCTCCATTGCACTATAAGTTAAGGCATTGGGTCAGTTGCTGGAGAGGTTAGAAGCTAAACATTTTTTAGGGTAAATGATGATGGAATTGGGACTTCCTAGTTAAACTTGAGAGGAGAGATCACATACCTTTTGGTTTCATTGGGAAGTGAGTGAAACTTGTCAAAGTAGAGGAGACTTCTTGTCGGACCCTGGGAGGAGCTTGTACATCATCAAGGCACAGGTTGTAAAGTTCTTCTTTCATTTGAATTAATACAATCAGATTCATTTTTCTCAACAAATTGTCTTATGTGGTTTGTTTCATAATCTCCTTGATCATTATGATGAATATGCTTTATGATATTGCCTTTTCAGGTGCTATTTAATTTGTTTGCTTGTTTGTGTTTGTAGACTTACTTCAAGGAAGCTCATTTGGAGCAAGGGAACGAGGCTTCCACAAACTTGCATTGGACCCAAGGTAGGCCTAAAACGCTTGTTTGCCTTTGTTTTTAATTGCATATTTAGAGAAAGATAGTTTTTGATTGGCTTGCTTGTCACTAGATATCTTTAGATACTAGGGAGGTCGATCTTGTCCGCAACCTCGACTCATTCTGAGTGACATAACCTCTCCAACCTCTTTCTTTTTTCCTTTTCAATACATTATTAGCAGTTTCTTTACAGTTGAGGAACTATTCCTCAGTTACTTTTCAGTTGTTCAACAATTTCTTCAAACTAATTCCTAACTAATCCTAATCCTCTCATGTTCTCCTACATTTGAGAACATTTACAAATATGTCTAATAATATCTAATTAATTCCTATTCTTATCACTCAAAAGCCTAAATATTCACATTAATTCAATACTTAGGAAACCAACTTCCTTAAAACACAAGAGCCCCTATGTCTACTAAGATACAATGATATTGTTGGGCTGAATGCTCATGCATCAGACTCCCAAGGTAGAAAATAATCATGGCCTCCTGATCATGTGTCTTCATATGTTGTTAGAAAAAACCTCCAAGGTCCCAAACTTTAGTTTGCAACTGCCCAAATGCTTTGCTCCTTTGTTGTCGCTGCATGTCTGCTGTCTTTTGCTTTATCTTTCTCTCCTTGTCAATCAGGTTCATACTCTGATTGATCATCCTTTCTGCTGTCATCAACTTTATCCCTATGGCCCGTTTCATCATCAGCTGCCGCAATTATTCAATTTATTTTTCCAGCACATCTTTGGGCTGGTCCATACTCTGCCACTTACTTTTTCTTCTTTCTCTTTGCCTCAGGTTACTGCTGTTGTCCACTAAAAATTTCTATTGGTTACTTCCACCATGTAGTTGCTGGTTCCTTACTTGTTACTTGTTTGTTCTTGATGCCTCCCTTTCATCCTTACCCTCTTTCACAATTATCTCTATCTGTACTGAATTCTGACTTTCCAACATTCTCTCCAGCAATTGAACATCTCTGTTCTATGGATTAAATTCTTCCATAGAATATTTTTCTTTCATTTTCATTTGGCTACTCATATGTGCCAAATTTCTTCCATCATCTACAACTATACCTGCACTCATAAAATAATTATTAAAATAGAAAACATAAGGCCTCAGTGCCTCTTCTTCCTTTGGAAACACATCAGTATGCTGCTATGTTTTCTCCTCCTCTATCAACATATCAGTCTGCTGATTTGAATTCTCAAAAGAATTCATGAGACTGTCAGCTAGTCTCTCCTCCACATCATCTGTTCCAAGGATGTCTCCTTGCTCGGGTTCACAATAGTGAACTTCTTCTTTTGCAACTTCCACTTGCTGCTTCATATCTTCAGATTTATTGCCTATCATCTTCACGATTGTATACTCATCCACATTTTCTTCTCTATTATCTAATACATCAGAATCAATCAATTCATTAAGCATAAATGTTTCACCATGTTTTCTCTCTTCGCCAACATTTTTGACAACTTCTTTTCCACATTTGTCACCCATGACATTCTCATTCAACTCTGATGTTATAGTCTGGACACTTATTCTTTGGTTTTCTAGCCTTTCTTCCAAAAGACTTAACTTATGCCACAAATCTGCCATCTCACTTGGAATTTCTCCCAAAAATTCTATACAATCCTCACTATCTTCTTCTTTGTCACAAACATAACTTATTGGTGACACTATTTCTTCACTCGAAAGAAAGTCATCACCATACTTTTCTTGGCAACTTTCAACTTCATTCAAGACAATTCCATAGGATGGTTTGTCTTCTGCAATACCTGTTTTCACACACAATTTGTCAATTTTAAACCCATGAGATTTCATGATCTCATTTGATGATTCAATCATCAAATCCCCCTATTGTTCCAAGTCCTCTACATGACTTAAAAACACTTCGATGGTCTTTTCCTCAATCTCATCAAGATCTCCACTTGGTTGCTTGATATCCTTCTCCACTTTTTCTTTTAGAACATAATTTAGATTCTTCCTGTCTTCTTCCTTCTTTATGACAATATCAGAAAATTGTCCTTCTTCATGTGTTCCACCTGCAACTATACAAAAATCATCAGATTTAAAATCATGTGACTCTTTGATCTCACTTGAAGTTTGAGTCTTCAAGTCTTCATCTTCACCCAGAACTTCACCCTGTTCCGGTTCACAAATAGATTCTTCCTTTTCCAACTCAACCCTTTTGAGTTCTTCCACCTGCCACTTTACTTGCTTCTACTGTAGTCTTCTATGTAGCTTAGAACACTTCATTGCCTTTTTCCTCAAGGCCCAACCTTGTCTTTGGTTTTCCTCAAGTTTCATCCTCAATACATTGAGTTGTCCTTTTATCTCTGCAATTTCCTTGTCAATCTCCTCTTGACTCATCCTCTTGCCATTTGTCTTGGCAACCCCTTTCTTCATCTTTCTTCTGTTGTGGTCTTCCTCAGAACCTCTGCTATGACCATCAATAGTCATCTTCTTTTCCATCTTCATGAGTTCCTCACTCATTTACTATGAGTTGCATTAAAGCCTCTGCAACAACAAGTCCTCCTTGTTGCAACTTACCTAACCAAGCTTTCCTCTGTATTTGGTCTTTTGGCAAGTACTTGGTCCCCTACCTCTAGAACCTCATTTGAGCACTTCTCTCTACTCCTTCTAGGCTTCAACTCAACTTCACCTTTTAAGAACACAATTGTCCTCTTGTATTTCAATCAGCATGAAATACTGGGTTCTGACCACTTCTTCTTTTACTTAGAAAGTCTTACCAGCTTCCTTCCTTACCTTAACAATTCTACCACATCATTTGTGGAATTACCTTTGTGAGTTGCAACATTACCTTTACAGTAACAAGTCTCCTTCTTGCTACATATGCTTCACTAAGGTTCTCTCCTCTAAGCTCAGTATGTTAGCATTTCTCTAGTTCTTTCCTTTTGAACCAATTGAGTACTCCTCGCTCTAGATTGCTGCAATCTTCTCATCTTCTTATGATGTAACCTGTGTATTAGTGTAAAAACATCCATTCTCCAATATTCAATCCATTTAAAAGAAAATATGTCATCTCACCTTCAAGATCTCTGCATGGTCTTGTTCCACCATTCTCCTGCACTTTGAATGGACTGTTCTCTGTCTTCTTGCATCTACAAGTTCTGCTACACATCATCTTCTATGTGCTTACTGTTTTTCAGATTAAAATCTAATCCCCCTTGCCTGCATAAACATCTTAAAACATAACTCTCTTCTAATTTTTCTCAAAGAGCTTTAACTTGCTCTGATACCAATTAATGCAGGGTTACCCCCGCTTACACCCATAGTATGCATATACAAATGCATAAACACATTTGTCCCAAGAATTTAACTCACCAAGGAGTCAAATCTTCAACCATCAATGGTTAAGGCCCCATTAATCAGTTCCTTTATATCGTAACTCAATCACCCCGCTTAAACCTTCTATTGGGACTTTTAAGCCTCCTCATAACCTTCATTATCCCTTAACCCACACATAAATGATATTTCCCTTCTTTAACCTTGGTTAGTATATATTTATCGCATAAAACCTTCCATCAACACTTTTTTCCTTTATAAACTATTTAAAAAGGAAAATATATGAAAACAAAAATTTTCTGCCTTGGTACGACCTCTACACAGATTTTGAGGTTGCCTTTATCGCAATCGGGTATCGTTGCCTCATCACCCCTTCCCTCCGATATACGACTATCGGAAGCGTTTTAATAACGCTTAAGTCTTAAAAGACTCGAGCAACACATCTATCACAATACATAGGAAACACGTTGAAATCCCGCTCTGAACACATATAGAGGATCTCAAATACTATAGACCTGCAACCATAAATGTCGTCGAGTCCGTCTCTTATCGCATATCACATTTCTCTCCTCCGATCCCGATCAGCGCTACATCGGCGATCGATGATCAGACATCGCAACATCATAGTTCTATGACCGTTGTCCCTCGACACCTCCGACTTTCGATTTGTGATTAGATCACGACCATTGATATGGTTCCGATCCAACAGTCCTCGTTCAATCGCGATCGCTCATCGGAACTACCCAAATCTTGGTTCCGATAACTTCAAAGGACTCCACCGATGCGATATTAATCCTGACCGTAGATCTATGAGATCTAATGGTTGTTGTGCATTAACAGTTTACTCCTTCGCTACTCTGTTACTTACGTTTTTCCACCATTTTCAATGGTTTTTGTGGTTTTTGGGGTTCCGCTGTGCGACTCTCTCCTGAGCTTCACTTCATGAATTCTTTGATCACGATTACTCCAACATTTCTTTGGTTCTTAAAAAGGTTTCAAGGAATCTCCATGATCCTCTGTCTTGTCCTCTCCTCTGCATCCCACTTGGACTCTACCTCAACCCCAACTTGCCTCGCTGTTCCTCTAGAATAGTCTATATTCCTCGGCTCTTTCTGTGCTCTTATTTAACCTGCACATAGACCTGTTAAACTCACACATAATATCATCAGTGTTCTTCTATGGATCACTCAACACATAAAAGGAAATACACAGTCACAATAATTCAACTACTCATTTTATTAATAATGCACAGATACAATTGACTTTGGCCTGATTTACATTTAATCGGCCCTCATGCTCCTCTTAGAGACTCTCTCTATAGGCCTCTACGTCTCTCATCTCTCTCTAATGTCTAACCTCTCCAACCTCTCTCTTTTTTCCTTTTCAATACATTATTAGCAGTTTCTTTACAGTTGAGGAACTGTTCCTCAGTTACTTTTCAGTTGTTCAACAGTTTCTTCAAACTAATTCCTAGCTAATCCTAATCCTCTCATGTTCTCCTACATTTGAGAACATTTACAAACATGTCTCACAATATCTAATTAATTCCTATTCTCATCGCTCAAAAGCCTAAATATTCACATTTATTTTAACACTTAGGAAACCAACTTCCTTAAAACACAAGACCCCCTATGTCTACTAAAATACAATGATATTGTTGGGCTGAATGCTCCCGCATCACAATCTTCCATTTGAAACCTCTTTAGGATCTAAATTGCATACTTACCCTAGTAAAGGAAAGTATCCCCTAATCTATGTCAAACCTCCAACACTAATAAGTAATTATTCAAGTCATTGTATTTCATTTCAAACTTAGGTTCCATGTCTACTTTGCACGTTATGATGAGCTTCTTTGCACATGTTAAGAACAAGTCATCTACATACAATACCAAAATAAGAAAATTAGTTTGAGCCTTTCATGAAGCCCATACTCTAAATCTTTCATCAATACTAGAATACTAAGCTTGGAAATATCTCCAAGGTCATTATTCAGAACCTTAGAACAACAATTATACATATTCATATGAACAATATTATTATCAATCAAATGGAAAGTATCAGTAGAACTATCAATATTTTGAATGAGGTCACTAGTATCACAAATTCCATCACCCTCAGATTTCTCTTGATTTAATTTATTTACATCAATTTCAAGTGTTAACATCATATTTATTTTGGTCTAATAATTGCTACAATGATTCTATCAATTTGTCATTTTGATCTTGGATTTTGAAAAGATCATCTACAAATTGATCTAGTAACTTAAACTTTTCTTCTAATGTGTTGATGCATTGCATGGAAAAACTAATAAGTTCACGATAAAATTCTTTTTCTCCTAATCTCAGTTCTGAAACTTTACCTATCATGGAATTATTTTGCTTGCATAATCTGTTTATTTCTTTGTAAAGCATCATCAAGATCTTGTTGTAGTAGTTCCATTACATTATTAGCAGTTTATAGCCTTTTTCCTCCTTTTCCCATTTTAAATATGTTAATTATTCACACTTTCTTGTCAAATAACGAGCATAATAAACATAGGGTGCAGGGTACAATCAATCATGCACCCAAAGGTTCCAATTTATCAAAATTTGAAAACTTTTACAAGATTCCAATATTGTTCTCTGAGGAATTTCGACGATGTAATTTATGAAACTATGGTGGTCGACTTTATTGTAAATGAGGAACTGATAACACTTGAATTGGTAATGTCTAGTATTTTCTTCTCTTTATGTTTTTTCCATGGTTTCTATTACTTTTCACATTTCCATTTGTTAGTGTTGCGATTAAAAAAAATAAAACAAGGAACAATAAAACAATTTGAAGGGTGAGATGAACTGCATGAAAGAATTTTTTGAGCTACGATAACAAACAAAACAATAATTAAACGACACTTTTTTGATTGGAAAAATATGAAGATCATATTTCTGACTAGTGATCATGTTTGTTGGAATGGAACAACAAATGAAATAGATCATTCTAATGGATACACGTTGATCGATAAAAATACACTTTGATTCATAGCTCTTTAGTGTTATAGGACATGCTGACTATAGATAAAGAAATAATTGTCTCTTATTCTTCTGAAACTTCATGTGTGTGTTGTTCAAGCTCACCCATGGGTGCAAGCACCATCTTTACTCACTTTTTATTATGTGCTCACAATCATCCTTTCACCCTAAGCTCTAATACCAAAGCTTG
>APFE030697913.1:0-10389 GCA_000404065.3 Pinus taeda
AAAAATGGATACCTACAATATCTAGTGAAAGTAGGGGCTTTTTAAATTGGGAAGGTGTATTGGGTTCGTATTGGTATGGGGTTAAATAATGCGATTTTTAGAGGTATTTCCAATATGTAGTCAAATTAATGGTGTTGTTTAGTATGCCACGAACACACGTGTTACATTAGAGGTTCATTGAGTGAAGACCCTATGATTAAAGCACCTCTACTATTGAGAGGTCATGGGTTTAATTTTCTCGATACAAGTTCAATGTTCTCGATACTCTTAGGGTTATACTGGTTGAGCTAACAAGAAGTGATCCTTTTGGGTAGAATTACCTAGTACAAATATTCATCTTCAACATCATTAACCACATGGAGTTTTAGCACCAATGCTCACACCTTAATGCCTCCCTTATCACACTAGGAAAGAAATATTAATCGATGTGATGGGGAAGAATGAGGGTTTAATTGGAACCTAAGTGTTGGGAGTGTTAAAAAACTCCTCTATAAATTGAGGTCCTCAATGCAACTTGAGTGTTTGAAAAGGCATTACTCATAGTTGGCTCTTAGAGCATAATATGCATTGTTCAGCTCTGAATAAAATTATTTTTATTTTTATTTAAAGCTCAAGATTCTTATATGAGAATGGAGAACATTCTAAATGTGTATGCATTAGTGTAAGGTCTACTCATAGTCTACTTAGAGGCTTTAGAATTCCTTGGTGGAAATGTGGGTGCTTGTATTACCATAGTCTTGATAATCACTCCAATATTATGTATGTACATGATGGATAGCCAAAACCAATAAATTTAATTTATAAACAAATATTGAATGATAATAAAATACATCATTGGTTGTAGAATATGACAAAAGACATAAGGGATATGACTCTACAAGAGGGGGGGAATAAAGAAGCTTAAGGCTAAGGAAATGCCTTAATAAGTGATTTAACCCAAAGTATTTGTAACCTTAATTATTTCCCTTGGTTAATAGCTAATTGTCATTTAACTAAACCTAGGGGATTATCACATAAATGAGGTACACATGCCTTTCTAAAGTTACATTTCTCCTTCATGCCATGCAACTAAAAGGTTTACATTTTACCATGAAAACAAAACCATTGTTCTAGCTAAATTTTTGAAAAGTGGGTTTCAAATGTCAAGTAGCATATAGATTATTAGAGGGTTGAACTATTAGAAGCTTGATTTACCTTGTGACCTATCCTGAATTACCTTTTGAACTATCATTTATTTAAGGAAATTAGAGGAATTATCCTTGAGTAGAAATTGTCATGAGAATGATGTAAGTGAATTATGGAAATCTACAACTAAGAATTAAGTGAGAATTGTGGTTGTACGAAATGATAATAATTTTCATTGAGGAAATTCACTAGAGATGACAATTCCCCGGAATTCGAATGGCCAACCCATGATGGATCCTTAGAGGAAAGTGGGTTAGTGGCATAGCCTTAGGAACTACTAAGAAAATAAGGGTATCCCATTTCTTGGGTTGTGTAGACTAATGGAGAAGAAGGTTTATGAATTGGGGTTTGTTATCTGTTTAATTAATGGTAGTCAAATTGGGAAATGGGCTATGAAAAGATAAATTACAACCATCCATGTGAAGATTTTGTCCATGTGGATTGATAGCCTTAGCTCGAGGGTGACCTTTGTTGTAGAGATAAATATCATAGTAGAGAGACTTTGGTTGGGTGGAATCTTCATATTTTACCACTAGTTCAACAATTCTAGATAGATAAATGCTTAGAAATTTATATGTGAATTGTGTTGAATTAATATACTTAAATGTTATGGTTTATGTCATGGTTGAATTAATTTTCAATTTATTCTTCTGTTTGCCAATGTTGGCCTATATATATGATTTATGGTTTAATGAATAATTGAATGGTTGCGTCTATGTTGCATATAAATGTATTTCCATGGTTGCTTAATCATCACAGAACAATGAGTTTAATTACTTAGTAAATTGGTATGAATTTGGGTGGTTAAAAGAAGTACCTTGTATCCTCAAATGGCATAGAGGATATTGGGTACATTAAACAATGGTATCAAAGCTACTAGTCACAACATTGGGATTGTATAGGCTAGAAGTTAGGTATATATGAAGAGGTTTCAATTTATGTGACAAGTGTTTGATGAAAATTCTCTTTGAATAATTAGGGAAAATAGTCTCTAAAGCTTACAAATGTGTAATTGAGTGTTGAAATTACCAAATTGGAAGGTTGTTACCATATTTTGATAGCTTATGAAAGAATACACAGGGAAATTCTTGAATTTAAAAGCTATATTTTTTAAATTCTCGAGAAAATGAAGTTTGTGGGCTAATTTTTTGGAAAAATGGCCATGATGAGAATGGAATGTATAGAGCCATAACTCCAAATGTAGAAGCCCAACTTGGGCATGGGTGTGATCATTGGAAGGCTAATTCAAAAGGAAACATTTTTTATGGTTTAAATCTTGGAGAAGTGATTTAGAATTCCTCAATATATGAGAAGATGAAGATAATGTTATAGACCTAGAATGTAGATGTATTTGACATTTTATTGGTATGTACACTGTTTGCAGAGTCAAAGCTACAAAAAGGATAAGTAAATAACAAAAGAGGAGACATGGAAGATGGGGAAAAACCTAACATATATGAAGAAGTTATATGTATGAGTATCATCATGAAAGAGATAGATTTTGAAAATTATAGAGAGAGAATGGAGTCATTGGAGTTGGTAGGAACTATAATGAGATTGAAAATGGAGATGTAGAGTTGATAATGAAAGGATGTTGAAATCTCAAGAGGAGAAAAATTGAAAAGACACTCAACTATTATATAGCTTAAATCATTTGCAAAAATAAATGAATAATAGATCAAGTTCAAGGTATGAGGAAGGAGATAGAGTCCATTTGAGGAGAGAACGATGGAATATCATCGCACATAAGAAGTGCTACAAGGAATCAAAAGAATTATTACTCATTCGAACATTTAAAGATGAATCCATAAACATATAAAGAATCATAGAGAAATCCATAAGATGGGAGGAGATGATGAATCTTGGTTTCTAGGAATAAGGAAATACTTTATGTTTCATAACTACTCATCGAATCTAGAAGCCACAATTGCTATATACAATTGATAGGGGAAATATTCTATTTTATAGCACCAAACAGTGCATGTTAAGCACATCAATGAGATGATCATTTCCTAGCAATAACTCAATAAGAATTTCTAGTAGCAATATATTTCTAAGCATTACTATGACAATAACATGCAAACGTTTTTCAAGCTCAAGCTGAAAAATATAGCCATGAAAGAGCATGAAAAATGAGAAGGAAAAGATGCAAATATCCTTAAGTGGGTTTCCTTCACCCTTCAAAGATAAAATTCAAGTTAATGAACCTAATATTGTTGAAGAGACAATCAGCAAGGTCAAATGTTTGTATGACTAGAGCAAAGGAAAAGAAGAATTTCAAATTCGTTAGCGAGATAAGAAAAAAGAACAGAAAGATTAGAGGAGGAAGGGATTCCATCCTCCTTTTTTCAGGAATGATCCTAATACATATTAGTAGAGCTATCTAGCTCAAAATGGGTCTATGATGGAAAATTTCTTGGGAAAATGGGAAAGGAAACCAATAAATGTTGGGATGTGAAGGAAATTTTTTGTACAAATATTTCGTTCAAAAGGAAATGTGGAATTATGAACATGCACAACATACAAGAGGAAACTATAGTAGAATATGTGGGTAAGAATATCCCAAGAATATATGACATCCTATAAAAGTGACAATAAGACCATTAGTCACACATGATTAAGGTTAAAGGTAAGGTTACCAATCAACCTATTACAGTTTTAATAGATTTGGGAGGAATTCATAGTTACATTGCCCTTGGTTTGGATGAAACATTTCATCGAAGTAAGCATGAGAAACCATGTTTAGCTCAGCTCTATGGTAGAATTAAAATTAAGGAAATTAATGAGATTATGGTTGTCCATTAGATATGGATGGTTTCACCGATTGTTACAGAACTAAACATACTACCACTTCGTTCATATGATGCTCCTATTAGACTAGATTGGTTGATTGCTCATAATGATATCCTAGATTGTCATAATAAGACTTTCACTTGTCTTGATCAAGAAGGAAAACTGAGAATAGTGAAAGCAATTCGTAGATCCATTTCTATAAGGGAAATTTTATCTTTACAAGTGAATAAATGTTATAGGAAGGGGTGCCAATTGTATGCAATTCATGTGGAAGAGAAAGTAAAATGTATAAGTGCAAATATTGAGGTCTTTCCAATGCTAAAAGATTGTGAAACTATATTTGGAGAGATTCTAGGTTTACCACCAAAAGGAGATTGCTTATTCTATTAATTTGCTACTTGTAGCTACTCTAGAATATAAGTCTCCATTCATAATTAGTGCAACCAAATTGGAGTACAAAATGAAATTAAAATAATTTCTAAAGAAGGGGTATTTACACCTATGTGTCTCTCATTGGAGATCACTAGGACTATTTCTAATGAAGAAAGATGATACTTTGAAACTATGCATTAATTTTAAATAGTTTAACAAGGTCAATGTGAGAAACAAATATTCTCTTCCAATAATTGATGAACTATTTGATTAGTGAAGAGGATAAAAGGTCTTTTCAAAGAAATATCAAAGGTTAGACTAGTACAAGGAAATCTTAAGGATAGAAAGTTTCTCTTAAAGTTTAGAAACTTGACGAAAATTACTAGTCCCTAATAGCAAATTTGAAAAATGTTTGCAATGTTTTTGTAAGAATAATTATATTTCTAATGATTTTATATTCTTCTATATAAATTTTTGGGTATTTTAAAGGTAAAATAAATTTATACTTTAAAATGTTCCCGAATCATTTTTAGAAAAATTGGAAATTGGCGAATCTTCTTTTTTGGAAAAAAACGTGGAAAATTCGCCCACTTGCAAATATTAGCCCCTAAAATTTTCTCTGACTACTATTAGATAAGGAAAAATGATGAAGACATCAATAAGATAACTTTTAGAACTAGGTATGGACACCATGACTTTGTAGTAGCACCATTTGGATGAAAAAATGAACTAGTTACCTTCATGTGGTTTATGATTCGAATAATTAGAAATTTTTTAGATAATTTTTTAATTTATTCCTAGATGAAATTCTTATTTAATTAAAGTCAGAGGAGAATCATGAAGAGAAATTAAGGTTAGTACTACAAGTACTAATAGAGCATCAACTATATGGAATGTTAAGAAAACATTTCATTTTATAGGCCTCCATATATAATTAGTACAACAAAATTGAAGGAGTAGAAAATGTAGTTGAAATAATTGTTAAAGAAGGGACATGTACACCTAAGTGTATCTCATTGGTGATCACTAGGAATATTTGTAATGAAGGAAGACGGGACTTTGAAACTATTCATTGATTTTAAATAGTTGAACAAGGTCAATGTGAGAAAAAAATATCCTCTACCAAGAATTGATGAGCTATTTGATTAGTGAAGAGGATCAAAGGTATTTTCAAATATATATCTAAGGTTAGACTACAATTAGATAAGGATAAAGGATGAAGACATCAATAAGATAACTTTCAAAATGAGATATGGAAACCATGAATTTGTGGTGGCACCATTTGGATTGAAAAATGCACGAGTTAGCTTCATGTGGTTAATGAATGGAATAATTGGAAATTATTTTGATAAATAATTCATTTATTCTTAGATAAATTCTTATTTAATAAAAGTTGGAGGAGAAGCATGAAGAGAAGTTAAGGTTAATACTGAAAGTACTAATAGAGCATTGCCTACATGAAAAGTAAAGAAAATATTCCTTCTATCAAAGGAGAACTTATTAATTGGGACACATTTGTTACATATCAATTTGTCTCCATAACACTTGATCAGTTTATGGGTATTTTTACCATCCATGAACATGTTTGGATGAACTCCCTCAGAAGCCAAACAACCAAAAATATCTTGAAATATATGCTAAATTTGGGGAAAATAGTTGTCACGCCTTGTTAGGTTTCATTTGTGTTGATTTCACTAGCTTTTCCTGCACATTCGCTGGAATTAACTCTGAGAACAACACAATATTGTGCTTTGTTTGCCACTATAAACCCGCACAGGTGAATTCAATAAAGTAAAAATAAAACGCACATTCTAGAAACATGGTTGGTCGAATATTTCCCAACCGAAAGCTTCTAGGTGATGACTATTCGAACTATAACCCTCGGATGATGCATCTTAATCCCATTCCTCATGGAAACCTAATCCCTCAATTAAGGGGTCTCATCCTCCTCTTTTGGATCTAAAACTTCTTCCTCTTGGCCTATAAAATGGCTAGAGGGTAGAGAGATTAAGGAGGTCAGAACTCAGAGAAGATAAATTTATGTTGTTAGTTTGAGATTGGAAAGCTTTTCATATAAGGAGGAGATTGAAGGCATTTGGGAGGGACCTCATGACATCAAGGCGAAGGTTGTAAGGCTCCTCTTTATCTTTGATTAATACAAATGAACACTTTCTCGCATTAATTTGTCTTATTGGAATGATGAATGGTTTATAATTGTTTATAATGTTTGTTAAGGAAAATTCAATTCCTAATTTGCTTGATCATTAGGTTAAGTTTTGTTTGGACTATTATATCACATATGTTTTTGATCCCTTTATGATCTATGATTGCAGGTCTAATCAAGCATTGAGGAGATGCATCAAATCACAACAAGGGATCTTCATCGAGCATTTCGTGAAATAGGTAAGAGGCTCATCCATTAGCCTTAATTCTTATAATTCAAACAAGTCCAACTTAGGGAAAGAGTGAGTTCAATTGCCTTGCTTGTTTCTAGTTTCCATTTAGGATCTAGGGAGATCACTCTTGTCTGCAAGAGGGATTTGTTCAATATAACAAATTGGAAACTTTGTTGGGGAACATCTATGTTCTCTTTATTTTTCTTAGTTTTTCTTTCTGATCCTTCTAATTTATCTCGACTTGAGTCTTTATGAATTAATGACCTTTTAGATCTGTGTGGTTGATTTCTTGAATTTTTATTTTTTCTTGGGTTTATGACACCTGCACTATTCCCGTTCACTAACAAAGCACAATTCTACGCCAGTTTTTCCTTTGTTGAAAATGCCAACAAGAAATGCTAAAAATAGAAATACTAAAAATATCATTGCTATAAATAGCATTTTAGGTACCAATGTTAGACATAGCAAAAAGGAATGAAAAATGGAAGTGATAAGAATAGCATGCTATAAATAGCATTTCAGGATAGATTCCAATTCTATCTTAGCAGTTGTTTGTAAAATAATTAATTAATTCATCTTGAGTTAATTAGTTGGAGAAAATCAAACATGAAGTCTATGTGAGGACATGCAACAATTATCCCATTGATTGAGGAAATTATCCCTTAGTTAAGGAGATGAGGATGAGTTGTACTTTGAGTTGTAATTAGTTAGCTCAGTTAACTGAGTTAAGTTCAGTTAGATTAGTTCAAATAGTTTGTTGAAATAATTGTGAGTTCAGTTAGTTAGTACTTGCATGCATGTAACTGCTGCTCTCCAACTAACTGAATATTCTCTCATAAATGACTCATGCATGTGAGTTCAGTCAAAGAAATAGTTGAGATCAGAGGAAGGGACAATGTACTATCAATTGGAGGATTTTTCCTATATAGGAAACTCATCCATGCAAAAGGAATTATCTTCTTCAGGTTTGTGCAACTATTTCTAAGCCAAGTGAACATTGTGAGGTGGGAATTCACACAAGTGGAAGCACTGGACCCTAGGAAAAGCTGCACAAGGATATAGGAGGCTTGGAGGGCAGAGAGAAGGTTGTGAGAGCCTTTGACTATCTATGAGTAGTATTGTTTGATTGCAGAGAGAGCAGGATAGCTTGAGAGCTGATTCTTTTTGTAACTTGAACATATTTCCACTTGTATGATAATACAAATATTGGGGTTTTAGGCTGAGGCTTTCCCTGGGTTATTTCTTCTGTGTTATGTGTGAATGATTTCTCATTCTCAGTTATATGTGTTCAAATTGATCTTGCTCATATTCGACTAAGCTTCCGCAAAGTTTGTTGTAGAAGTAGATATTGTATTTTTCTTTAATATATTGCATAATCTGTTGATCTACAGTGGAAATTTGTTGATGCTATCAGAGCAAAGGTGATCAAAGCGTAGAATAATATACAAAGAAAGGAGAAGTTTTAAGTTTTAAGTTCCTGAATATAGGAAACGAGTTCTTATCACATCTCAACTTCACGAATGGAGTTCAACGATTTAAGACTCACGTATGCCCTTGATGGTAGCTCGAATTATATAGCCTTGAAGGATCGCATGGAAGAAGTATTAGAGGATAACAGTCTAAAGGACTTCATTGATCAAGAAGTCCCCAAGCCGGCTGTGGGTAATGCTATAGAATTGGTGGAATGGAAGAAATGTGTGACTAGAGCGAGGAGAATCCTCCTTGAGGGAGTTCGATACCACATTATCTCGAGCCTCCATGGGAAGGAGACATCATTTTCGATGTGGAAAACAATGAAAGATCTATATCATAACAACAACGATCAGAGGAAGATGGCAATGAAAGAAAAGCTTCGGAAAATCAAGTGTGAAAAGGGTGACACAATCTCTACATATCTGAACAAGCTCACCACTTGCAGGGATGAGCTTGGAAGTGAAGGGATCACAACAGTCGATGATGACAAGGTGAGTCTTGCACTCCTCGATCTTCCTAAGAGCTGGAATAGCTACCAAGACTCAGTAAATGGAAGAGAGAAACTGCTAGATTGGGAATGACTTTGGTCGGATCTGATGCAGGAGGATATACAGAGAAGCACCAGAGATGGATCTTCTTCATCCAAGGAGGATGAAGAAAATTGTGCCTTAGCAAGTAAGGTAAAGAAAGGAAAGGAGAAGGATTCTCATCCCAAATCCAGTTCTTCCCATGGTGGGAAGAAGTTTGACAAATCGAAAGTGTGATGCTTTCATTATCATGAGGTGAGCCATTTTGCTACAAGTTGCCCACTGAAGAAATCCAAGAAGGGATCCTTGGAAGGATCTAAAGCTGAGGCATTGGCCTCACAGTTCGAGTTGGATTTCACCCTCTTTGCATGCATGGTTTCATCCATGGTGGGATGTGGTTGGTTTCTTGACAACGGAGCTTCTTTCCACATGACTGGCGACAAGATTTTGTCCAGTACCTTGCAGGAGAAAGATCTCTAGATACTCATAGCGATGGGTAATGATGAAAAGTATAGTGTCTCAGGTGTAGGCATGGTTGTTTTTTAGAGGGAGCATGGAGCTTGCTTAGCTTGACCGATGTCAAGTATGTACCAAGACTAAGGAAAAATTTGGTGTCGATCGCAATGCTGGAAGACAAAGGCTATGATGTAGTCTTCAGTAAGGGAAAGGTTTTCCTTGGACACATCACCACTAGATAGGTGAAGCAGATCAGTTCACGAGTCAAGAACCTGTATGCTCTTGAGGTTCAAGATGCATGCAAAGCCTTAAGGAGCAAGGCAATAGTTGGAGACTTGGTCGTTGAGAGGGAGAGTACACTACCTCTCAACATGCAACATTAGACAAAGTCTCATACAATTGTGGAGGAGCCACGACTGGTGAAGCAACTTCAAGGGGTTGTGGAGCAACCACTACTAGAGAAGCCGAGAGGAGACCGAGTGGAGTCATCCACTCATGCAGAGACCTCTAGTAGGGGGGAATTTCAAGCCAAGTGGGTAGAGGGATCACATGCATCCATACCTCCAGGTAGGAGGTGGGGCGATGTGGAGTGACAGTCCCAAGAAGGCTGGAATAGGGGCAGGATCACTGAGGTACCCAACCTTTTTTATTAGATCTTACTACGGATGCCCCGACGAGGAGTAGTTGGACTGGCTAAGTGGGTAGAGACAGATGCAGATGGAGTGGTAGAGAGATAAAGTGCATGAATCCCAAGATAGTGTAGAGCTAGCAGGCTGCAACAATGCGAGAGGCAGAGGAGTGCTGCACCAATGGAGGATGGCACAAAGAGGTGTTCAACAGTGCGAGATGCATGGAGTGTTGTAGTAGCTCAAAGGTCACAGAGGGAGCACTTGTCAATGGCAGAGGGAGCTTCATCATCAGAGGGTGTTTCTAGCCCAACAAGAAGGTCAGTTGGGAGTTTTTTTTTGTTTCTAGAGTTGTTGGAGTAACAACACTTGGAAGAAGTGTTGCATGCAGAACATTCCAAAGGTTCAGGATCGGGTTCGAGTTGAATGCCTTTCTTGTTGAGAGGGAGTGTTGAAAATAACAACAAGAAATGCTAAAAATAACACTGCTATAAATAGTAGTTCAGGTACCAATGTTGGACATAGCAACAAGGAATGAAAAATGGAAGTGCTAAAAATAGA
>APFE030697916.1:2179-12398 GCA_000404065.3 Pinus taeda
TTTGTAAACATATTTCAGTGTTTTCCATTAATGAAATGAAGTATTATTTCCGCTGCATCTTTGTGTATATGGTTATCTCTGTATTTTGTTGCGTTCCTATTTAAATCCAGATCAAAGACACTCAAAATCAAGAGGTCAATTAAAATAAAGGAGGGGTGGACTCATTTTCCTTCATTGTGGTAAACTAGGGCACATGAAGAAAGAATTTCGAGTTTGGTAGAAAGGACAAAAGGATTTGAAACTGGATAGTACAAATCGCAAGTCATCCAAGAAAAATGAAGAGAGGACTACTGTTGTAGTCACATATGGTGATGTGTTATTTATTGTTTCAGTAGAGGATGCATGTTTATATACATATAGCAGTAGCTTTGATTGGATCCTTGACTCTAGGGCATCTCACCATGTAACCCAATGCAAAGATAGTTTTGTTTCATATAATCTTGGTGATTATCATAGATGTCCAGATTAATATGAAGGATGGACAAGATATATTGTTGAAATAGGTTAGGCATGTACTAGAAATGGGCATGAGTTTGATCTTTGTGGGAAAGTTGGATGATGAAGACTATTACAGAAGCTTTGGAAATGTAATTTGGAAAATTAGCAAAGGAGAATTGGTCGTGGCAAGAGGACCAAAAATAGGAACATTATATACATTGAAGGAAATGATAGAAAAATCAAATTTGATTGCTATCACAAAAGAAGGAAATTCAACAGATTTGTGGCATAAGTGTTCGGGTCACACGCGTGAGAAGGGCTTACAAATCCTTGTTGGTAAAAATTTACTATGAGGTTTGAAATCCTATATTCTTGATCTTTGTGAGCATTTTATATACGATAGACAAAGAAGGGTTTCATTCCTTAGAGGTGGCCATGGCAGAAAGAAATAATTGTGAGAATTGATACACTCATATGTGTTTGGGCTTATTAACGTTAAGCGATTAGGACGAGCATCGTATTTTGTAACATTTATAGATGATGCATCTAGCAAGGTTTGGGCCTACCCTATGAAAAATAAAAGTGAAGTGTTTGAAATATTTTAGAATTTCCATATTGTTATTGAAAGAGAGACTTACAAATTACTCTAGTGTCTAAGAACAAATAACAGTATAGAATATTGCCCAAAATCATTCGAGGAATATTATCATAAGTTTGGCATAAAGCATGAAAATATTGTGCATGATACTCCTCAACAAAATGGTGTTGTAGAAAGGATGAATCACGCCATTATGGATAAAGCGAGGAGTATGTTGTCAAGATTCTGGTTTGGAGAAGCATTTTTGGGAAGAAATAGTAAGGAAAACTTTTTATCTTATCAATTGATCTCCTACTACAACCTTGCATGGTGGCATTCTTGAAGAAGTTTGGACTAGAAAGAAGTCGAATTATTCTCATTTGAAAATCTTTCGATGTGAAGCATTTGTAGATATTCCCAAAGAAAATAGAGCTAAGCTAGATGATAAATATATGAAATGCATTTTTACAGGATATGCATATGGAGCATTTGGTTATTGTCTATGGGATACAAACAAACATAAAGTTATTAGAAGTAGGGATGTTATATTTAATGATTCAGAAATGTTTAAGAGGTATCTAGGTGAGTTGGATGTCAAGAAATTTGTTGACAGGTTTGAAGAGCAACATAAAAACATCCCACCAATGCAAGAAAATGGACAACAAATTCAAGAGCAAGAAGGGCAGACAGTGAAAAATGATGAACATCAAGAAGAAGGGACCTTATGAGAACCTTTACAAAATATTCAACTTGATAATGCACCGCCATGGTTGGTTCATAGATCTTCTAGGCCTCATAAGCCTTCACAAAGGTATCCTCCTTCAAACTATATTTTATGAACTAATGAAGGTGAGCTTGATTGATTTAAGAGGCTTGTAAAGTTGAGCATAGTAAAGAATGGAAGAAAGTAATGGAGGAAGAAATGAACTCTTTGCAGGAAAATAAACCTTGGGAATTGGTAAAGCTCCCAAAATGTAGAAAGGTGTTGCAAAACAAATGGGTATACAAGATTAAGCTTGAAGGTGATGGAAAGAATGAGAGGTATAAAGCAAGGTTGGTGGTGAAAGGATTTTTCGAAAATGAAGTCATTGAATTCACTGAGATTTCTCACATGTTCTCAAAATGTCATCATCAGAGTTATTCTTGCTCTTGTTGTTTCTTTAGACATTGAATATGAATAGTTAGATGTAAAAACCGCTTTCCTTCATGGTGAATTGGAGGAAGAAATTTATATGGAGCATCTAGAATGCTTCATAGAAAAAGGCAAAGAATACGTAGTTTGCAGGTTGAATAAGAGGCTCTATGGGTTGAAATAGGCACCTTGATAATGGTACAAGAAATTTGATTCATTCATGTTGGAACATGGTTTTCACAAGTTAGAAGCTGATCATTGTGTCAATATCAAGAGGTATGATCAAGTAAAGTATAAAATATTATTGCTATATATGGATGACATGATGATTGTTGGGCATGATAACAATATGATCAATATGTTGAAGAAATATTAGTGCAACAAATTTGCAATGAAGGATTTGGGTCCAGCACAAAAGATATTAGGCATGAGGATTGTACGTGACAAGAAAAATAAAAGGTTTTGGTTTTCACCACAAAAATATATCAAGAAGGTGCTTGACATGTTTAATGTGAGGGATGCCAAGTCAGCTAGTACACTCCTTGCAACCCACTTCAAGATGGATACTAGGTTATGTCCCCGTGATGATAAGGAGAATGAAGAAATGAGCAAGATTCATTATGATTCAACAATTTGCATCTTGATGTATGCCATTATATGCACACGACAAGACATTGCATATATAGTGGGAGTAGTGAGCAAGTTCCTTGCCAATCTAGACAAATAACATTGGCAAGGAGTGAAATGGATTTTAGGGTATCTTAAGGGTACTAGACATTTCTGTTTATGTTTTGGTCATAATGATATTATGCTTGAAGGATTTACATATATGCATATATGACTAGAGATATGGACACCAAAATGTCCACTATAGGTTATTTGTATACATTTGCAGGTGCAACAATATATTGGGTGTCAACGTTATAAAGAATAGTATCTTTATCAACAACCGAGGTAGAGTACATAGCTACAACATAATCTTGCAAAGAGATGTTGTGGATGCAACGATTCCTAAAGCAGGTCAAGTATGTGCTATATTTTTATAATCAAAGTGTCATTCACTTGGCAAAAAACCCAACGTTTCGCTCGAAAACCAAGCACATTGACTTAAGGTACCATTAGATCCATCATGTGTTGGTGGAAGGAAAATTATTGTTGGAAAAGATCCAAGAAATAGGCATGCACTATGTAGAAGCATGATAGGATTATGGGTGACTTGACTCAAGATTCTTCATTTGGCTTCAAGTGGGAGAATGTTAAATGTGAAGCCAAATAAGAAAGTAGCCAACATTGAATTCTCCAACATCTGTGTTGACTCTCTAACAACCACTACCCAAAAACTACCACACTATGTGTCGTTGATAATACATCGTCAATTGAATTCCAATTTCATTGTGCAGTCATGAGAAACACATGCAGATAATTTTATAACTTTGTTAATCTTCTATAAATTTGTAATTTTCCTCAGCATGAGCATGTACACAAGGTAAAGTCTATAATGCAAAGAAAAATATCTATGATTTCTGTTCTCCATTCTCATTGTTTATGATCTTTGTCTTCTGTTTTGATTATTTGCACTGAATTCTACTATCTATGATTATAATTATTCTATGTTATGTTCTATGATTCCCATCAACAGATGGAAACTGTAAATGTCCCTGCTCATGTGCTTGTGGTGATCAAATGTCTCACTTATATTTATAGAGAAAAGAGTTGTACAAAAAAATGAAAAATTACACTAACCCAACACTTCCACCACATGTTGGGCCACAATTTAGAAGGAAAAAAATAGAATAATGAGGGAAATTGATTTGTATACATAATTCAATGATGAAGAGTCGTGAAATAAACATAAATTAAAAGAAAGATAATAAATACATATTATATGGTTGAGACATAATAAACGTTACTAAGAGATTTGAGCCACGCTTCCAATGTCAAATCCTATTCCATTATATACAGTGAGTAGGACTGTGTTGAGGCCTCGAAAATCGTTGCATCAACATCGGAGCATAACCACTCGGTCCAGACCTTAATACAACTCCTTTTCTGTTCGGGATGGTGGCTCTGACTGGATATAATGGGACCAATTTCCCAGTAATGAATAAAAAGGGATGGATGAGTGACTGGTTTTCTAATAAGTGATAATGAATGGATGACTTAATCTAAAAGTGAAAATACATATGACTATTATATCCCGGGAAGCTTCTATTCTTATGTGCAACATTTGATGATCTATGTTCATCAATAGGCATATAGATGACTCTATTCAATAAACATAGGCATTCATTCATATAATAATTGCTTTATTCAAATAGTTGAACAAAGTAATTAATAAAACATTGTTACACTTATCTTTTTATATTACTGATACGTGTATGATTAGAAGAAAAGCATGCCGTAAACATTCAATAGTGGAAAGTATAAAGAATGTTGTTAAAACATATGCATATATTTAATAATAGCAAGAATGATCAAATAACAATTCACATAAAAGGAATGAATTCAGACATAGATAGTAGTACCATATGAGCTGCAAATCATTCCCAACAACAATCGCAATTTTAATTCCTTCTTTCGACTCAGAAATACTTTTAAATAAAAGCAATAGTGTACATCCACATAAAAGCTTTGTTATCAAAATTGGAATAATTGGCCCAGTTTTTATAAAAAAAATATACCTGAAGTACAGTAGTGCAACTTCATGTTTAAGTCATGTAAAAAAACTTACGACCCTTTCTGAATACATGAAAGGATCTATAAATACTTAATTAAACTAACTAACTACAAAATTAAAATGCTACTAAATTGGTATAACTTGGTCTTGAATATCTCCCCCACAGTAATTTGGTAGTCAGCAGCATGATTCATCACTATGGCTATTTGGCTTTTGACCTGAGTTGGCATATAGTTAGCATCGGTTACACTTCTTGAGGGTGGATGAGACGAGAATTAAGTTGAGCAGAATAGGTGGCATCGTGTATATCGGGAATGATACACTCGATTGCATCTGTTAGGCACTTGAGGGTGGCTCTTTGGCTATATGGTTTTACTAGGAACAACCAATAGGTGTCCCAAGTTAAACTTTTAATACCTGTGATCAATCTCCCATTCTTTTCCAGCTCTTGATAACATGATTGCTCGAATGTTTTGGCGGATAGTAATTTACCTGGTGTATATTGAGAGATCATATTATATAAATAGAGAGTATTGTTAATCAATTCAATCAAATTACTTGTGGATAATTTGCATCTAGAAAATGCTCTCTCTGCCTTCATCAATTGGGACTGCCACTCCATGAATAGAATTTCTTTATGGGATTCTAAGATTTTAGGCAAATTTGTTGCCTGTCCCTCACTAGTGTCCTGCCAAGTAAGAAAATCTGTTAAGGTCTCATCGGCCTGCTCTAAGTCCTATCTAACATCGACTGATTTATCTATTATTGATGTTGTTATGTCACACAGGGGTTCAACCTGAGCAATTTTATGACACAATAATCCTATTTGAGTTACCAGAGCCTTATTAACTTGTAGTGCTTCCGCCCTAAAATCAGTAGGCTGCAGAAGACTCTTGAACTTCTCTATTTGACCTGATAATTGAGCAATTTGCTCATCTTTTGTCTTTACCATTTATTCGTTCATTTTCTTCAATTTTGCTAATGCCTCCAATAGTTCTTTCTGCCTTTGAATCGTACTCGAATCTACCCTCTCTCTCTCTTCATGAAACTGCTTGTTCAGTTGATTATTTAATTGTTGCTACATGGACAATTGTTGTTCTAATTGTTCTGCTTTCTGTTGTGCCTCCAATAGCTGTGCTTGTAACAAAACAATTGCCTAGTCTTTTTCTTTTAACAAATTACTCACTTCTGATGCCTTGTCCATGGTGCCCGCCGAATAGGCTCCAGCATATTGGGACAACTTTGTTAGGTCATCAGAATAATCGAACTCCTCCTTCCAAACTACGTTGGTTGTCACTGTTTGTTCAGGGAACAGGGAAGGTTGATCAATCCTTCTCATTTTCCACTGTCGCTTTAATACGGCCCTGTGCTTTGGGCTGTAAAATACATCCAATGGAGGTATATCCTCCACTTGCAAAATTATTTGATCCGAAGGATCCTTGGGAATTATTTCTAAGTCTGAAGTAGGGGGCAGACCGCTGGTTCCTTCGCTTGGAACCTCTTTTGACGATGTATCCTGTGTATGAGCCACTTTGGATGTATCGACATCTCTTGAGATTTCTAGATTGCTTATGATTGAATCGAATTGCTGCCATTCTTGGAGCAATCTCGGGTCAATCTAGGTATCAACATTCGCATCCTTACTGCTCTACTCTTGTTGCCTTTTCTGTTTCTCCTCATGTATTCTCTCTTGTTCTTTCCTCTGTGCTTCCTCTTGTTCTTTCCTCTGTACTTCTTCCTGTTCTTTCTTTTGGAGTTCCTCCTGCTCTCTCATTTGGAATTCTTTAAAAATTTCTAATGTAGTAGGAGGTTCGTTGGTAAGTCGCTGTTCAGGCTCACTTGACTGTGTTATCGGGGTAGTGGCTAACAAATCTAGAGGCAGAGTTTGCAACCTCTGCTCTCTAAGTTTGTTAGATATGACTAACCCGTCGTCGTGATATCTCATTTTAGCTATCGCTTGAACCTGAAATAACGACTCGGCCGAGGAGAATAGGTCATCAAACTCATCTTCCTTATGTTCAAAATTTAGTGAGCTTTTCCTGTTCTAGTACATTATAGACGACTTTGTTTGGATCAAATCGTTTGTTAGGAAGAGTGGCGAGATTCAGTATATTTATCTTTTCTGCTTCTTTCTCTGCGTGCTTATAGTCATGCAGAGTGTAAACGCCACACCTTAGAGGAAAAGGAGGCCAGACTTGCTACTTTGAATTCCTCAGAGTCTTGGTAGCTCCTGCGGATGTAAGCTGATATGCTATCTCTCGAGCCAATAGTTTGTCGGGTATATACAAGGGGAGGACATGAGGCCTACCGTGACTACTGAAAACTCTTATATATGTAAATTTTTCTTCTCTGAACCAGGTTCTTAAGGCTGTCAATTCAATTTCTGCTTGTGAGAAAATCTTAGGAGCAGGTTTGTCAAAAATGGCATAGTAAATGGGTAACATAAATCCATTGCAAACTTGATATAGCTGGTGTTTATAATGGGCTTTCCACAACTTCTGGTGATAGATATGAATGGGCATGGGGTCCTATGGAGTCCATCTCCACCCAAGCACAGGAAATTCAGAGTTAAAACAGAGAGTATCTAAGATGTAGGTACTAAAGTAAAATGGAGGAATAAACCTATCAGTAACGCGGGTTTTGTTTCTAAACTCAAGAATAGTTGTTGCTAACTTATTAGATAATATATTCCCCCAATACATTATTTCGCTATTGCATGCTGCTTCCATTAAAGGTACCATCTCTATGGAGAATTTTGAGGAATCATGCAACCCCTAAATCCTACACATCATCACTCCAGCATAACAATAAGGAGAACCCAAGGAATCGACAGAGTACTTACCCGAGGACTCATGTTTGTGTTTCGCTGGGTTTTGTCTCCATTCCCGTATAGGTGCTGATTCAGTTTCATTTTCATCTCTGAACTTCTCCAGAAATGCTTTGTTATACTTCTTCTCTGGTTCAGGAAAATGGTACATTTGTCTCAAACCATTGGGCTGAAATGAACCGAATACTCTCCTGTCGATAGTGCAGAATGTTCCATTTGTAATTGGAATTTCCTCAACTGCCCATCTTACCACATTTGTGTATGGAAGAATTTACTCTCGAGCCGCTATCCGGTGTAGGTAAGAATTGGCCAAATCCTTTAGGGTAGCCTCAGACTTCTGGTTCGAGCCTGCTGTAGCTTGTACCGATGTTTCCTAAGGCTCTTCGGCCTCAACCAGATTATAGATGCTATGACAAGTAGTATTACCGAGACCAAGACATGTGGTGTCTGAGATTAATCCTTTTTTATTTGGTCATGGATCGGCAGTATGTTGTCCTGTTACTGCGGAAGCTGACACTGTTCTAAATTTCTTAGACTTCTTCCCCATTTGGCCTAAATTCGCTGCTTCGGAGGAGCTCTGCACAGGAGATAAAATGAACGTAATGCAGAGAATAGGTGGCGCAACCAAGTATGAAAAAGTTATATCAATCAATGAATAATGGAGGATTAAAATAAGACTGTTGCGGATACAATCTATGAAGAGATTTTGGCATAACTGCTCCATTAATTGGTCGTTTAAACCTGTCAATCATTTAAATGCTCATCATATCTTTTATTCGCCGAATAGTTCATTTAAGCGTGGCTTTGATTTTTTGGCGGTTGATCGCAAGTGAATCACTATCGGGAAGAGAAAGGCTTTTAATAATAATTTAAGACAATATACCCAAACCTTATCAATCCTTTTTGAAAGTCGCGCTTAGCTTTATCGCAATCGGAGATCGAAAGAATACTTAAGTAGTTTCATTTATGTCATTGTGGAATCCCCGATTGCCGATAGCGATATTGCTAATTCTCATCGGGAGTTTTTAGAAGAGGGATTTTTGTTGCATGCATGTTACACTCCCCGATCGCCGATAGCAATATCGCATCGGAGCAAGTAGAGGGGCCCTTTTGTTATGATTGCTTACCTTCCTGATATCCGATGGTTATTCATGCTTGTCGCATCGGGGAAAACCAATGGGTCTTTTGTTATGCATCCTTTGTCATTGCGATATGCAATCTTGCGATCACTTTATCGCAATAATAAAGAATTATTCATTTTTTATTATAAGACCGATTATATGTTGACTCAAAAGGTTTATAATGTTTTGTTTCCTTTCGGACCTTTTGAGGAATGATAAGTTGATACCAATTTTATCTAAAAAGGACCCATTTCATATTATAGTTTTGAAAATAAAATTTTATGAAATGGGGGGTTGTTGTACAGCACAACAGACTGTCACTTATTATTTCTATAATAGAATGGTTAAACCAATATATAATGTTTAAATAATTTCAATTTAAACAATTTGATTTATTTGTCAGATTCATCAATCGCTGAAAATTCATGAAGGGTAGAAAATTTTTTGGAGCTCTTCGTCTCTATTCCTTCTTATAATTCTAGAATCATGAGAAGGGTCCTTGATATAGAGAAGCACCTAACAAAAATTAATATAAAAGATGGCTACAAATTAAGCCATTCTTGGCATCGAGTTATTATCCACCCTGTGACATCATATTTTCTCTCTTATTAATTAATTAATGCCATCTAAACTTTCCATGTTCTTTTTAATATTAATAATATTAACCTCAATATCCTTTTAATTCACACCTCTTTAATTAATTAATCAATTGTTTAAATCTCTTTGGTTGACTCTTAATAGCTAATTCAATAATTTTATTATTCTATTTTTTCATCTTAATTCTCTACCCCTAATTATTTATTTATTTATTTAAATTTGGGAGCTTTACCATTTCTTTTAATATCCTTTTTTTTATTATTATGTATTTATCTGTTAATAATAATTAAAATTCCCTCTAACTAAATTTTCAATTCTTTTGAATTGACTCTTAACTACTAATTAGTTAATCCTAGTATTGTCCTCAATTTTCTTTTAATTATCTTCATCCTTTTTCTTCCAATTTATCGATTAAATTTAACAAATATTTTATTATTCTAACATTATTTTTTAAGAACGAGTTTATTATTTAATATTATTACTTAATAACTAATTCTAAAACTTTCTTCTATAAATCCATACACAATGCTCATTTGTGATCACTGAATTTTCATGTTCTCAATAATGGATGGAGAGTCCACCAAAAAAAGTTAAATAAAATATAAAATCTCCCTCACAATTTCAGCCAAAAAGTTTTAAATTCTCTCAATATGATTAAAAATTCCCAGTTCTCTCGTGCAGAAACATACATTCTCTCAGAGTCAAGAATATTTTCATTTATGAAATACAATCAACATGAAAATAAAAAAAATTTAAATTTGGTTCTATGAGCAGATTCGAAAACATGTTCATGTGGGGAGATCTTCGTGACTAAAAAATGATGGGTGAACTCTATCGCCCTATTTAGAGG